>JAWQFJ010001708.1:47500-55000 GCA_034096865.1 Theodoxus fluviatilis
ATATAAACCTAGTGTTTATTCTTATCAAAAATCCCATATATGGCAACCTGCACTCCGTGAGTTGTAAACGGTAATATGAAAAGAAAACGATGAATAAGTACCTGATTTAATTGGCGCCAAAAATACTTCACTTGTATTCATTTGTATACATTCATTTGTATACGAATCACTTTTGGAATTCATTCATTGGCGCAGAATGTGCTTTGACTAACGCACTTTCCAACGGAGTGAAGTTTGTCATATGGGACTGTTAATTTAAGCCTCAAATAGTTGTTAGAAGCTGTCATGTTAGCACAATTTGCTTTCAATGGGAATCACAGGTCCAAATTTTGAGTTAGAAATTTCGTCTGCTCTCGCTGAGGTCCGGGTAGTGGCTATGTATATAAAGCCAGAGCAGTGCAGAGGCCAGAGAGGCCACAGAGGGGCGACGGAGAGGTCAGCCCAGCTGGCGGTGGCCATGTACTGCACTGTTGCTAAAAATAAAGACGGAGAAATGTGATGCCTTTCTTGTCTGCAGACCCCTTGGAGGGAGTGAAGGGAGAGAGACAAGCACACCGTCTCTATACTCCCTGCCTGCCCGAGGAATGTCACACCCCACCCGTGCTACCACCATGCTTCATCTGGCGCTGGGAGCAGGGTACCACCACATTGCTTCAAATGAATGAATGAATGAATGAATGAATGAATGAATGAATGAATGAATGAAAGAACAAGAAGGGCAAAGCCCATACGACTCACATGCTTGACCTTGACCTTTATATGACCTTGACCTTCAGGTGACCTTCAAGGTCAAGGTCAAACAACTAAACCTACCAATGACATCATACACTAAGGTCATCCAAGGTCATGCAACACAAAGCTGTTAATTCAAGACATAGGAAGCACAATGGTGCTTATTGGCACTTTCTACCATGAGATATAGTCACTTTTAGTGGTTCACTACCCCATTTTGGTCACATTTCATAAGGGTCAAAGTGACCTTGACCTTGATGATATGTGACCAAATGTGTCTCATGATGAAAGTATAACATGTGCCCCACATAATTATTAAGTTTGAAACAGTTATCTTCCATAGTTCAGGGTCAAGGTCACTTCAAAATATGTATACAATCCAACTTTGAAGAGCTCCTGTGACCTTGACCTTGAAGCAAGGTCAACTAAACTGGTATCAAAAGATAGGGCTTGCTTTGACCTATATACCACTTGTAGCTAAGGTCGCCATTCTCAATAACGTGGGAGAAAATTGGGAAAATGTGAAAAATGACTGTTTTTGAGACCACATTTATGGCTCCTGTGACCTTGACCTTGAAGCAAGGTCAAGTCACTATGTATGTTTTTTGAGGCCTTGTCATCATACACCATCATGCCACATTTGGTGTTGATAGACTTAATAGTCTCCGAGAAAAATTGAACGTTTAAGTTTTTTACGGACGGACGCCCGCCCGGACGGACGCCCGGACGCCCGGACGGACGGACGACACGGCTCAGTACATAGACTCACTTTTGCTTCGCATGTGAGTCAATAAAGTGTTATGGCCTGTCAGCCTTTGTAGGCGAAGAAAGGCAGTTGAATACACAAGCACGAGGGCTGGAAAGAGTAGGGGCACGTCATGTCTCCATGTCCTCAGCTTGTCACCTTTTATGAACCGTGCAGGTAGACTGTCAAGTCGTTCTCATCCCCAACCCAAGAGGGCTGTTTTTAAAGGTTGCTATGGGATTTTGCCACATTTCTTAGAGGTGTCTATGGGATTTTGCCACATTTTTTAGAGGTTGCTATGGGATTTTGCCACATTTCTTAGAGGTGTCTATGGGATTTTGTCACATTTTTTAGAGGTTGCTATGGAATTTTGCCACATTTCTTAGAGGTTGCTATGAAATTTTGCCAAATTTCTTAGAGGTTGCTATGGGATTTTGCCACATTTCTTAGGGGTTGCTATGGGATTTTGCCACATTTCTTAGAGGTTGCTATGGGATTTTGCCACATTTCTTAGAGGTTGCTATGGGATTTTGCCACATTTCTTAGAGGTTGCTATGGGATTTTGCCACATTTCTTAGAGGTTGCTATGGGATTTTGCCACATTTCTTAGGGGTTGCTATGGGATTTTGCCACATTTCTTAGAGGTTGCTATGGGATTTTGCCACATTTCTTAGAGGTTGCTATGGGATTTTGCCACATTTCTTAGAGGTTGCTATGGGATTTTGCCACATTTCTTAGAGGTTGCTATGGGATTTTGCCACATTTCTTAGAGGTTGCTATGGAATTTTGCCACATTTCTTAGAGGTTGCTATGGGATTTTGCCACATTTCTTAGAGGTTGCTATGGGATTTTGCCACATTTCTTAGAGGTTGCTATGGGATTTTGCCACATTTCTTAGAGGTTGCTATGGGATTTTGCCACATTTCTTAGAGGTTGCTATGAGATTTTGCCACATTTCTTAGAGGTTGCTATAGGGCTTTGCTACATTTCTTAGAGGTTGCTATGGGATTTTGCCACATTTCTTAGAGGTTGCTATGGGATTTTGCCACATTTCTTAGGGTTGCTATGGGATTTTGCCACATTTCTTAGAGGTTGCTATGGGATTTTGCCACATTTCTTAGAGGTTGCTATGGGATTTTGCCACATTTCTTAGAGGTTGCTATGGGATTTTGCCACATTTCTTAGAGGTTGCTATGGGATTTTGCCACATTTCTTAGAGGTTGCTATGGGATTTTGCCACATTTCTTAGAGGTTGCTATGGGATTTTGCCACATTTCTTAGAGGTTGCTATGGAATTTTGCCACATTTCTTAGAGGTTGCTATGGGATTTTGCCACATTTCTTAGAGGTTGCTATGGGATTTTGCCACATTTCTTAGAGGTTGCTATGGGATTTTGCCACATTTCTTAGAGGTTGCTATGGGATTTTGCCACATTTCTTAGAGGTTGCTATGGGATTTTGCCACATTTCTTAGAGGTTGCTATGGGATTTTGCCACATTTCTTAGAGGTTGCTATGGGATTTTGCCACATTTCTTAGAGGTTGCTATGGGATTTTGCCACATTTCTTAGAGGTTGCTATGGGATTTTGCCACATTTCTTAGAGGTTGCTATGGGATTTTGCCACATTTCTTAGAGGTTGCTATGGGATTTTGCCACATTTCTTAGAGGTTGCTATGGGATTTTGCCACATTTCTTAGAGGTTGCTATGGGATTTTGCCACATTTCTTAGAGGTTGCTATGGGATTTTGCCACATTTCTTAGAGGTTGCTATGGGATTTTGCCACATTTCTTAGAGGTTGCTATGGGATTTTGCCACATTTCTTAGAGGTTGCTATGGGATTTTGCCACATTTCTTAGAGGTTGCTATGGGATTTTGCCACATTTCTTAGAGGTTGCTATGGGATTTTGCCACATTTCTTAGAGGTTGCTATGGGATTTTGCCACATTTCTTAGAGGTTGCTATGGAATTTTGCCACATTTCTTAGAGGTTGCTATGGGATTTTGCCACATTTCTTAGAGGTTGCTATGGATTTTGCCACATTTCTTAGAGGTTGCTATGGGATTTTGCCACATTTCTTAGAGGTTGCTATGGGATTTTGCCACATTTCTTAGAGGTTGCTATGGGATTTTGCCACATTTCTTAGAGGTTGCTATGGGATTTTGCCACATTTCTTAGAGGTTGCTATGGGATTTTGCCACATTTCTTAGAGGTTGCTATGGGATTTTGCCACATTTCTTAGAGGTTGCTATGGGATTTTGCCACATTTCTTAGAGGTTGCTATGGGATTTTGCCACATTTCTTAGAGGTTGCTATGGGATTTTGCCACATTTCTTAGAGGTTGCTATGGGATTTTGCCACATTTCTTAGAGGTTGCTATGGGATTTTGCCACATTTCTTAGAGGTTGCTATGGATTTTGCCACATTTCTTAGAGGTTGCTATGGGATTTTGCCACATTTCTTAGAGGTTGCTATGGGATTTTGCCACATTTCTTAGAGGTTGCTATGGGATTTTGCCACATTTCTTAGAGGTTGCTATAGAATTTTGCCACATTTCTTAGAGGTTGCTATGGATTTTGCCACATTTCTTAGAGGTTGCTATGGGATTTTGCCACATTTCTTAGAGGTTGCTATGGGATTTTGCCTCATTTCTTAGAGGTTGCTATGGGATTTTGCCACATTTCTTAGAGGTTGCTATGGGATTTTGCCACATTTCTTAGAGGTTGCTATGGGATTTTGCCTCATTTCTTAGAGGTTGCTATGGAGTTTTGCCACATCTCTTAGAGGTTGCTATGGGATTTTGCCACATTTCTTAGAAGTGGCTATGGGATTTTGCCTCATTTCTTAGGGGTTGCTATGGGATTTTGCCTCATTTCTTAGAGGTTGCTATGGGATTTTGCCACATCTCTTAGAGGTTGCTATAGAATTTTGCCACATTTCTTAGAGGTTGCTATAGAATTTTGCCACATTTCTTAGAGGTTGCTATGGGATTTTGCCACATTTCTTAGAGGTTGCGATGGAATTTTGCCACATTTCGTAGAAGTGGCTATGGGATTTTGCCTCATTTCTTAGAGGTTGCTATGGGATTTTGCCTCATTTCATAGAAGTTGCTATGGAATTTTGCCACATTTCTTAGGGGTTGCTATGGGATGTTGCCACATTTCTTAGAGGTTGCTATATAATTTTGCCACATTTCTTAGAGGTTGCTATGGAATTTTGCCACATTTCATAGAGGTTGCTATGGGATTTTGCCACATTTCTTAGAGGTTGCTATGGGATTTTGCCACATTTCTTAGAAGTGGCTATATAATTTTGCCACATTTCTTAGGGGTTGCTATATAATTTTGCCACATTTCTTAGGGGTTGCTATATAATTTTGCCACATTTCTTAGGGGTTGCTATATAATTTTGCCACATTTCTTAGAGGTTGCTATGGGATTTTGGTACATTTCTTAGAGGTTGCTATGGGATTTTGCCACATTTCGTAGAAGTGGCTATGGGATTTTGCCTCATTTCTTAGAGGTTGCTATGGGATTTTGCCTCATTTCATAGAAGTTGCTATGGAATTTTGCCACATTTCTTAGGGGTTGCTATGGGATGTTGCCACATTTCTTAGGGGTTGCTATGGGATTTTGCCACATTTCTTAGGGGTTGCTATGGGATTTTGCTACATTTCTAAGAGGTAGCTATGGGATTTTGCCACATTTTTTAGAGGTTGCTATGGGATTTTGCCACATTTTTTAGAGGTTGCTATGGGATTTTGGTACATTTCTTAGGGGTTGCTATGGAATTTTGCCACATTTCTTAGGGGTTGCTATGGGATTTTGCCACATTTCTTAGAGGTTGCTATGGGATTTTGCCACCTTTCATAGAGGTTGCTATGAGATTTTGCCACATTTCTTAGAGGTTGCTATGGGATTTTGGTACATTTCATAGAGGTTGCTATATAATTTTGCCACATTTCTTAGGGGTGGCTATGGGATTTTGCCACATTTCTTAGAGGTTGCTATGGGATTTTGCCACGTTTCTTAGAGGTTGCTATGGGATTTTGCCACATTTCTTAGAGGTTGCTATGGGATTTTGCCACATTTCTTAGAGATTGCTATATAATTTTGCCTCATTTCTCAGAGGTTGCTATATAATTTTGCCTCATTTCTTAGAGGTTGCTATGGGATTTTGCCACATTTCTTAGAGGTTGCTATGGGATTTTGCCACATTTCTTAGGGGTTGCTATATAATTTTGCCACATTTCTTAGAGGTTGCTATATAATTTTGCCTCATTTCTTAGAGGTTGGAATGGGATTTTGCCACATTTCTTAGAGGTTGCTATGGGATTTTGCCACATTTCTTAGAGGTTGCTATGGGATTTTGCCACATTTCTTAGAGGTTGCTATGGGATTTTGCCACATTTCTTAGAGGTTGCTATGGGATTTTTGCCTCATTTCTTAGAGGTTGCTATGGAGTTTTGCCACATCTCTTAGAGGTTGCTATGGGATTTTGCCACATTTCTTAGAAGTGGCTATGGGATTTTGCCTCATTTCTTAGAGGTTGCTATGGGATTTTGCCTCATTTCTTAGAGGTTGCTATGGGATTTTGCCACATCTCTTAGAGGTTGCTATGGGATTTTGCCACATCTCTTAGAGGTTGCTATACAATTTTGCCACATTTCTTAGAGGTTGCTATGGGATTTAGCCACATGTCTTAGAGGTTGCTATGGGATTTTGCCACATTTCTTAGAGGTTGCTATGGGATATTGCCACATTTCTTAGAGGTTGCTGTGAGATTTTGCCACATTTCTTAGAGGTTGCTATGGGATTTTGCCACATTTCTTAGAAGTGGCTATGGGATTTTGCCTCATTTCTTAGAGGTTGCTATGGGATTTTGCCTCATTTCATAGAAGTTGCCATGGAATTTTGCCACATGTCTTAGGGGTTGCTATGGGATGTTGCCACATTTCTTAGGGGTTGCTATGGGATTTTGCCACATTTCTTAGGGGTTGCTATGGGATTTTGCTACATTTCTTAGAGGTTGCTATGGGATTTTGCCACATTTTTTAGAGGTTGCTGTGGGATTTTGGTACATTTCGTAGGGGTTGCTATGGAATTTTGCCACATTTCTTAGGGGTTGCTATGGGATTTTGCCACATTTCTTAGAGGTTGCTATGGGATTTTGCCACCTTTCATAGAGGTTGCTATGAGATTTTGCCACATTTCTTAGAGGTTGCTATGGGATTTTGGTACATTTCATAGAGGTTGCTTTATAATTTTGCCACATTTCTTAGGGGTGGCTATGGGATTTTGCCACATTTCTTAGAGGTTGCTATGGGATTTTGCCACATTTCTTAGAGGTTGCTATAGAATTTTGCCACATTTCTTAGGGGTTGCTATGGGATTTTGGTACATTTCATAGAGGTTGCTATATAATTTTGCCACATTTCTTAGAGGTTGCTATGGGATTTTGCCACATCTCTTAGTGGTTGCTATGGGATTTTGCCACATTTCTTAGAGGTTGCTATGGGATTTTGCCACATTTCTTAGAGGTTGCTATGGGATTTTGTCACATTTCTTAGAGGTTGCTATGGGATTTTGGTACATTTCTTAGAGGTTGCTATATAATTTTGCCACATTTCTTAGGGGTTGCTATGGGATTTTGGTACATTTCTTAGGGGTTGCTATATAATTTTGCCACATTTCTTAGGGGTTGCTATGGGATTTTGGTACATTTCTTAGGGGTTGCTATGGGATTTTGCCACATTTCTTAGAGGTTGCTGTGAGATTTTGCCACATTTCTTAGAGGTTGCTATATAATTTTGCCACATTTCTTAGGGGTTGCTATGGAATTTTGCCACATTTCTTAGGGGTTGCTATATAATTTTGCCACATTTCTTAGGGGTTGCTATATAATTTTGCCACATTTCTTAGGGGTTGCTATGGGATTTTGCCACATTTCTTAGGGGTTGCTATGGGATTTTGCCACATTTCTTAGGGGTTGCTATATAATTTTGCCACATTTCTTAGAGGTTGCT
>JAWQFJ010001708.1:60620-84202 GCA_034096865.1 Theodoxus fluviatilis
TTTTTTTTGTTTTTTTTTTTTTTTGTTTTTTTTTTTTTTTTTGTTTTTTTTTTTTTGTTTTTTGTTTTTTGTTTTTTTGTTGTTTTTGTTTTTTTTGTTTTTTTTTTTTTTTTTGTTTTTTTGTTTTTTTTTTTTGTTTTTTTTTTTTTTTTTGTTTTTGTTTTTTTTTTTGTTTTTTTTTTTGTTTTTGTTTTTTTTTTGTTTGTTTTTTTTTGTTTTTTTTTTGTTTTTTTTTGTTTTTTTTGTTTTGTTTTTTTTTTCGTTGCTTTGTATTTGTTGTGTTGTCTATCTTCGTTTTTCTTGTTATCGTTTTGCTGTTTTTATATTTTGTTGGATGTTTTTTGTCTTGTTGTTTTCTCTGCCTTTTTTGTCTTTGCTTTTGTCTGTTATGTTTGGTGTCCCAAGTTTTTTTGCTGGGTGTCTGTTCTTTTTTCTTGTCTGTTTCCTTCCACCTTGTTTGCCCCCCCCCGCCTCCCCCCCGCCTGTTTTTGCGTTCTGATTAGTTTTCTGATGTTTTTTTTTGTTTTATGGTTTTTGCTTCTTTTTTTGGTATTTTTTTGGCTTTTTGTTTTTTTACTTTTGTTTGGTCTTTTGTTCTTTCTGGTTGTTGGACTTCTGTGTGCTTTTTCCTGTTTGGTGTTTTGTTTGTTTTGTTTGGTTTTATTGTACGGTATTTTTGTTTATGTTTTGTTTGCTTTTCTGTGTTCTTTTTGCCTTAGTGTGATTGTTTCACGTCGTTTATGTTGTCTTGTAGTTTGATGATGAGTCGTTTTTGTTTTTTTTTTTTTCCGTGTTCGTTTTGCTTGTGCTTTCATGTCGTATTTGCCCCCACAGTTGCAGTGCGTTTTTTTGACGTTTTTTGGTTGACTTTGTTTGTTTTTTTCTTTGCTTGTTTGTTCCTTTTGTCAACAATTTTTCTGGTTTTTCGTGCTGTTGCGTTTTTTTTTGTGTTTTGTGTCTTCTTGATCTCTTGTTTTCGTTGCAGTGCCTTGTATTGGTGTATTTCTTTGGTGTGCTAAGTTGGGTGGTGTGTTTAGTGCTGTTCTTACTGTTTGTATTGTGTTGTGATTTGTTTTTGTTTTGTTATTTGTGTTTTGATTGCGTGGCTGATTGCAGCTTACAGTGTTAATGTTCGTTTTGGTTGGGGTGTCTGTATGCTTCGGTTTTGTAGTTTGTTTGTTGGTCGAGGATTCTTTTTTTTGTGTTTGTGCTGTGTGTTCGGTCCTTGTTGGATTTGGGATTTGGGGTGTTTGGTTGCTGTGCTTGGTGTGGCTGTTATTGTGTGTGTTGAGTTGGTTGGGTTTTGTATCGTTTTTTTTATTGTTGGTGTTTTAAGTTTTGTGGGTGGTGGTGGTTGTATCTTGTTAGGTTTGGGTTGTGCGTGGTGGTGGATGGGGTGTGTTGTGTTTCGTCTGGTTGTGATTATGTGGGGTACTGTTTGGTTTGTTTCGAAATTGTTGTTTGATTGAGGGGTCTGTGTTTGTGCTTTTTATTTGTTTGTTGATTGGTGTTGGGTATTTGCTTGTGTATGGTTCGGCTTGGGTGACTGTCTTGGTGATTGGTGTGGGTGTGTTGTGTTGTGGTTGGTGTAGTGACTGCGTTTTGCGATGTCCCCGTATTGAGTGCCTTGTGTTGTTGACTCTCTATGTTAGGTCGTCTTTTTTTTTTGTGTGTTGGGCTGTGGTGTGATAGTTCTTTTTGGTTTCTTGTGTTGAATGTTTGTGTACTGCGCTGTGTCTCAGTGCCCCGATTTTTATGTGTGTTGTGCGTCTGCCCCGTGTTTTTTCCCCTTTGTTGCTTTTTTGTTTTTGTCTTTTGGTCACTAGTCTGAAGTTTAGTTGCTGGTTTGAGGTTGACACCCTTGTTGTCGTTTTGTGTTTTGCTGGTTGCCTGCTTTGTGCCTTCTTTTTGTTTGTTTGGGATGCCTTTTGTGCTCTGTATTTGGTTTTGGTGATTGCGTTTTATTATGTTTTCATGTTTAGTGTCTTGCCCTGGGTGTCGATGTTTGCGGTTTTTGATTTTTTATGTGTGGCTCATTTTTGTTGTTACTTTTGCTTTGTCGTGTTATTTTGGTTTGTTGGATGGTTTTGTATTTGTTGATGAGTTTGGTTTTTTTTGTGTGTTTGCTTGTTTTGTGCGTTGTATTTTGGTATGTTGTGTTTGAGTGTTGTTTGGTTGTTGTGTTTCTTATTCAGTGGTCGTTTTTTTTGGTTGTGTCGTTTTGTCCGTGTCTGTTTTTTGGGTTGTTTGTTCTCTCCCTGCTTTGGTTTATTTGGATGCCTTATTCTTGCGCTTGTTTGTTTTTGTTCTTTGGTGTTTTGTGGCTTGCTGTGTTGTCTTCTGTGTTTTGTTTGTTGATTGTTTATTCTTTCTTGGACGGTTTTTTTCCTGCGTTTTATTTGTGTGTGAGAATTGTTTGTAATTTTTGTTGTTGTGTAGTGACTGTTTTTTGGTGTTTCGTTTTGTACGTTTTTGAGTAGGTTGCCTCGGTGTTGTTTTAGTCTTGTTCTGTTTTGATCTGTGCAATCCTGATCTGGGTAGTTTTTGTCTGGGGGTGCTTTGTTTGATTTGTTGAGTTTTCTCCTATTTTCTCGTTGCGCTTTTTTTTTATTGTTGGTTGGGTGGGCTTTGAAGGTTGATTGTTTGGGTTGGTTTTTTGTTTTTGATATTGTATCTTTGGGCATTGTGTGTTCTTTGGTCTTTTTTGTTGGGGTGAGTTAGTGTTGTTGTTTTGTAGTTGGGCTGTTCGATGGGTCTGCGTGGTATTTCTTGTGGCTTGTGTGTATGTTGATTTTCGTAGTTGTATTGTTTTGTTCTTTTCTTGTGTTTGCGTTATTTTTTGTTTGTTTTTTTGTGTCTTGTGGTTTTTGAATTTGTTGTGTTCTTTTGTTTACTTTCTGTGTGGTGGTTTTTTGATTTTGTTGGTTTTGCTGTTAGCCTGGTGTGTTGTGTTGTTTGCGTTGCGTTTTTTTGATCTTGTCTGTACCGTTTTGGGTTTGTTTGTTTTTTGTTGCTTGGATTGCTTATGAGTTTTCTGGGTGATGCATTTGTGTTTCGTTGTTGCTGATGGTTTTGTTGCATTGTTTGCATTTCTTTGTGATTATTGTGGGTTGCTTCATATTTATTGTCTTTCGATGTTTTTTTGTGTTGTACTCTTTTGTCTGATTTGTTTGATTTGTTTGGTTGTTGATGAATTTCTTTTTGCTGAGGTTGTTGTGTTATTTTTTGTTATGCAGTTTCGCGTTGCTTGTGTATTGATGTTGTTTAGTTTGCGTTGTTTTTGCTGTTTTCTGTCCTCTATTTGATGTTGTGCTTTG
The DNA here is from genome assembly GCA_034096865.1 of Theodoxus fluviatilis. Taxonomy (NCBI): domain Eukaryota; kingdom Metazoa; phylum Mollusca; class Gastropoda; order Cycloneritida; family Neritidae; genus Theodoxus; species Theodoxus fluviatilis. The sequence continues at coordinate 63,938 of JAWQFJ010001708.1, forward strand.
CTCTTTTTGTGGTTAGTGTTTGATTTCTATTTTTGTATTGTTTGTTGGTTTACATATTGTTAGCTTGTTCGTTTGGTGTTTTTTTGGTTTTGTGTTTGGTTGATTCGAGATTTATCTTCTTGTGTTTTTGGTGGTTGTGATGTTTCTTTTTTTTTCTTGTGGTTGTTTGTTTGTTTATGGTTTGTTTGATGTGTGTTTTCTGTTGGTGCTTTTGTTGTTTTTTGGGTTGTAGGTCTGTGTTTGATTATTGTTGATTTTCTTGGTTTCTCTATTGAGTGTTTTTGTGTTATTTGCTTGGTTAGATCTTTTTTATGTGTTGAGCTTTTTGATTTGTGTAATTTGTTTGACTTTTTTGTTGTTGTATGTTGTTTTGCTTCTTGATGATGCTCTGTGTTTGTTTTATGTGTTTTTACTTATGTCTTTGTTTGGGCTTTCTGTGTTTTGTTAGATGTCTTTATTATGGTTTTTGTTTTTGCTTGTGGTGTCGTGTTTTTCGTGTTTGTTGTTGTTTGCTTTCTTGATTTTCGTGTTGTTGGTGCTTGTTGCGTTGCTTTTTTTGTGGTGTGATTTTTTTGTTGGTTTGTGTTGTTTTTCGGTTTTTTGTTTGACAGTTTGTTTCTTGTGTGTTTTTGGTTTTATGCTGAGCTTTGTATTGTATTTTTCTTTTGCGCTTTGTGTCTTTGTTTTGTTTTTGTTTGATTTTTGTGGTCTACTAGTGTTGGTGTTTTTGATTTTTTTGTGTTTTGACTGGGTGCTTTTGGTGTTTTGTTTGTTTTTTGTGTTAATCGCTGTTTGTTTTGCTGTTGTATTGTTGTGATGTTTAGTTGCGGTATATGTTGTTAGTTTTTGGGTGTTTTGCTTTTTTTGGTTTTGTGTGTTGGTTTCGGTTAATTTGTTTTCTGCTTGCTTGTGTTGTTTTTGTATTGCTCTTTGCATCTGTGTTGTTTACTGTTTGTTCTTTGATTGTTGTCTGATTGATTTTAATCGTTTGTTTTGTTTTTTGTGTCTTGTTGCTTGTTATGATCGTTTTGTTTCTGCTGTTGGTTTTTTGGTTCTGTTTGTGTTGTCTTTTTTTTTATGCTCTGTGGTTTTGTGTTTTTTTTTTTGTTGTTGATTGGTTCTGTATTGCGTGTTTTTGATGTCTTTTGTTTTGTTTGCATGGTTGCTGCTATCTGTGTCTTCTTGTTTTTGTGTTGTGTAGTTTTGTTTTTTTATCTTATTTTGATTTCTGTCTGTGTTTTTCTTTGTGTGTTCTGTGCTTGTTTGTTTTGTTTTGTTTTGTTTTAGTGTTGTATTTGTGGGATTTGTGTCGGTGCCGCCCTTATGTTGCTTTGGTGATTCTGTTTCTTTGTGTTTCGTGTGTATGTGTCTTGCCGTCTTCTCGTGCTTTTTGCGTTTGTGCTCTTGCTTTTTGTCTTTTATTGCTTGTGTCTTCATTTAGTGTTTTATTGTTTTTTATATGGCTTTTGTGATTGTTTTTGTTTCTTTCTGTAGCTGTATTGACTGATTTGTCTTATTTGGTTTTGTCCCTGTTTGTTTTTGTTGTTTTTTGTTTTTGTTTTTTTGTTTTTTTTTATTTTCCTTTGTTTTCTTTTTTTTTTTTTTTGTGTTGTTTTTTTTGTTTGGTTTTTCTTTTTGTTTTTTTTTTTTCTGTGTTTTTTTTTTGTTGTTTTTTTGTTTTGTTTTTTTTTTTTTTTCTTTTTTTGTTTGTGTTGTTTTTTTTGTTTTTTTGTTTTTTTTTGTGTTTTTTGTTTTTGTTTTTTATTTTTCATTTGGCTTTTTTTTTGGTTGTTTTTTTTTTTGTTTTTTTTTTTTTTTGTTTTTGTTTTTTTCTTTTTTTTTTTTTTTTGTTTTTTTTTTTTTTTTTGTTTTTTTTTTGTTTTTGTTATTTTTTTTTTTTTTTTTTTTTGTTTTTTTTGTTTTTGTTGTGTTTTGTTTTTTTTTTTTTTGCTTTTTTGTTTTTTTTTTGTGTTTTTTTTTTTGTGTGTTTATTGTTTCTTGTGGTTGCTGACTGGGACATCTGTGCTGACTGGGACACCCGTGCTGACTGGGACATCCGTGCTGACTGGGACATCTGTGCTGACTGGGACATCTGTGCTGACTGGGACATCTGTGCTGACTGGGACATCCGTGCTGACAGGGACATCCGTGCTGACAGGGACATCCGTGCTGACAGGGACATCCGTGCTGACAGGGACATCCGTGCTGACAGGGACATCCGTGCTGACAGGGACACCCGTGCTGACAGGGACACCCGTGCTGACAGGGACACCCGTGCTGACAGGGACATCCGTGCTGACAGGGACATCCGTGCTGACAGGGACATCCGTGCTGACTGGGACATCCGTGCTGACTGGGACATCTGTGCTGACTGGGACATCTGTGCTGACTGGGACATCCGTGCTGACTGGGACATCCGTGCTGACTGGGACATCCGTGCTGACTGGGACATCCGTGCTGACTGGGACATCCGTGCTGACTGGGACATCTGTGCTGACTGGGACATCTGTGCTGACTGGGACATCTGTGCTGACAGGGACATCTGTGCTGACTGGGACATCCGTGCTGACTGGGACATCCGTGCTGACTGGGACATCCGTGCTGACTGGGACATCCGTGCGCGTTAACCCACGTGCGATACGTGCGGTTTGCTCGCAAAGTGCAGGTGGCTCTCAACCCTTCCTCCTTGATTGGCTGAACGGTCGGACGACGACCAGGTGCACGAATCACGATTCCGAAGAGACAAGGGGTGGGGAATTGGTTGAAGGCGACTGTGACGAGGATACATTTGCAGATGCCAGAACAGACGTTGACGGATTACCGGTCGGCACGTCGCAAGACAACAGGATTGTGACAGAGACTGATCACGAACACTCCCAGGAAGATGTGTGGAGTGGCAGGCTCAGACACTCCAAGGCTGCAAAACCTTGTCTCCACTGTGGTTCCCTCTGTGCAAACCTGACGTGCTGGCCACAGCCCAGAGTCTGCTGAGGCGGAGAGACGTCTGTGCTGTAGGGAGAGACCCCAGGAGGAACGGGTGAGAACTTTACTTTCTGATTTTAAACTGTTGTGCTGGAACGTTGAGGGACTTATCCCCAAGTTAAACTTTCAAGAGTTTCTTTCATACGTTGAACGTTTTTCATGTGTCTGCTTGACAGAAACATTTATTGAATATTTATCAAATAATGTGTTCCCTAATGATGTGCTTGTCTCACCGGTAAAGAAATTTTCTACTCAGCTAAGAAGATCAGACGGAGTACTGTGTCTGTGAGAAAAGAAGTTGGATCCTTTTATCAACAGATACCATGTCAGTTTCATAATATTTTTGTATTTAAGATCAGTGAATCGCTTCGTGCAACCCCAAGTAGTATTCTTTTGTTTTGCGTATACGTCCCACCAGTCGACTCGCCGTATTATAATCTGTAGATGAACCAGACGGGTTGAGCATAATAGAAACTTCTATGACTGAAATATGTTCTCAGTACACTGAATGCGACAACCTACTTTGAGGAGATTTATATAGTAGAATTAGTAATTATAATATTTCGACCTCCTGGAATATGCATGATGCTAGATCAGAGCACGGATCTATATCTAAATGGATGCACATCCTGAGGTCAAGGTCATTTTAGTTCCTCTCAAGGCCAATCGGCAGTTGTGTAGTATGAGCACTTCCGGTGGCCTGTTCGACCTACGATATGCGATGGCGGAGAACTCAGTTGTGAAAAGAAAATGGCCAAGCCCTGGCAATAATTGTGAAATTGAAAGCTGTTGTACAACTTCTGCGAAATGCCGAGGTCTGTCATATATGAAACTGCTGCGACCAGGCGTGAGCGAGGCGCATTCAATTTGCATCTCGCACTATCGAGTGCCTTCGCAGATGTAAACAAAGTTCAACCTACGATGGTCAATGGCAGAGGACTCAGTTGCGAAAAGAAAACGGCCAAGCGCTGGCAATAATTGTGCAATTGAAAGCTGCAGTACAACTTCTGCAAAATGCCGAGGTCTGTCATTTATAAAACTGCCGCAAACAGGCGTGAGCGAGGCGCATTCAATTTGCATCTTGCTCGAGTGCCTTCGGAATTGCCTCGGCCAACTTCGGCTTGCTCAGAACAAGTACTACAAATAATTGTTGGGCAATGAAGATTAGAGATATACTCTTTGATTATGAATTCCAAGATATATGGAGACAACAGAGGGTCCTTGAAGAAAACAACTTCGTAAAAGAATTAAAGCGCAGATTGGTGTGTCGCTACAACGAATGTTGGCACTCTACTTTACAAAATAGCAAGAGAAACTCCTTTTACAAGGTATTCAAGTGCAACCCTAAGTTAGAACAATATCTCTATTACTTGGACAAACCTATCTTCAGAGACTTGTACATTCGTTTTCGTCTGGGTATTAGCGAGCTCTACACACACCAACAAAGATATAGTGAGCCAGCTATGCTGTTGTGCCCTAGATGCAATGAAAGATTTGAGGATGAAATACATTTTCTATTTGTGTGTCCAGCTTACAAAGATATACGAAAAAGGTATCTGCATTTTTGTTTTGGGTTAACTACGCAAGAAAGTTTGATGTGCTTCTCAAATTACGACAGGGAAAGAGTAAGATCTGTGAGCACCTACTTTCTTCCTGCTTTTAAGAGATCTACACCATGAACTGTGACATCTGTGCCCGTGTTGAGTCATTGTACTGGGCTGATAAAGTTTTCGTTCGTTTGTTCTTTGGTTCTCTTTCAGGATTGTTCCCTCTTTACGAGCAAGGACAAGTAGGATAGACAGAAATGCCTTAATATACTTGACAAAAAATGTGTGCATGCGTGCGTGTGTGTGTGAGAGAGATAAAAAGAGAATGTATGAATGGAGAGGTGAATCGGATCCAGATGAATGCAATTGTGTGAACCCTCACACGAAATTTAAGACGAAGCAAGTACTTGGTATTTCACAGCTATAAATCGATATCAACCTCAACTTGCTTTCTCATACACACATCACATACCATCACATCACATACCATCACATCACATACCATCACATCACATACCATCACATCACATACCATCACATCACATACCATCACACCACATACCATCACATCACATACCATCACATCACATACCATCACATCACATACCATCACATCACATACCATCACATCACATACCATCACATCACATACCATCACGTCATATACCATGCACTGCTCGCGCATCTGAAGAAGATGGTTGCCTCGTGGAGCCCATTTCCACCACGACCTATAACGGGTGCCTGTGGAGCCCATTTCCACCACGACCTATAACGGGTGCCTGTGGAGCCCATTTCCACCACGACCTATAACGGGTGCCTGTGGAGACGGCGAGTTCCCACGCAAGATCAATCAGCACTGGGTGGATAGCGGGAGAACACCGGGTAGCTGCCCTCCCCAGGGGGTGGGGGTAATGGGCACGGTAACTACCCCCGCGTCCTGCATACGTCAGGTACCATTGGCCATTGCGTCGATGACCCCCGTGGCTGAAGGGCAAAGGCCATGGAGGCTGGACATCCAGGTGGATGAAAGGTCACCATGAAAGATGCGGTGGGTGCGCCCTATACCCATGCATGACGAGAGCTGGACAGGTGCTCGACTTGCTGACCGGTGCCTGCGTGACCTTTGCATGTGGATCCATACGACCGCATTCTATTCAGGCCCAGCAGATGAGTGCTGCTTTCAAAACCGTATTGGTCTGCAAGCCCCAAAATATTTTTGGCACCTGGTCATTATGCCTGCAATCTCAGACGATTACCTCTCAGACAGAGAAAACAAATTGGCACCTCCTTATTATGCCTGCAATCTCAGACGATTACCTCTCAGACAGAGAAAACAAATTGGCACCTCCTTATTATGCCTGCAATCTCAGACGATTACCTCTCAGACAGAGAAAACAAATGCACTGATCTCAGCAATCGATTTGTTCCTTTCGTGGGAAATCACTAGTGTCTCCGTTTTACGTTCTGCCTTTAAACTACTCTTGCGACCCCCCACCCCACCCACCCCCACCCCCACCCCACCCCCACCCCCACACCCCCACCCCCGCACATTTCACGAATAGCACGGAGGCTATTCTCACAACAACCAGGCAGCTAAGAGACCTGTTTTGTTAGCTTTCATGGGGTCAAGCCAGAACACGTCGCATAGTAACATAATTTCAGAAGGTTGACGGCAATCCTCGCATGTAAGGGCCTCCTCGCGCGTGACAAGTTTGATGGAAAGCACACATTTCCTTGTGTCCGGTAAAACGCTAAATGAGAACAAGGGAGAGAGATATAAAAAGAAAATGTTTGACGAGGGTATAGGTCGGAAAATGAAGCCAGGTGAATCGCGTGTTAGTCGTGCGGCGTGCATCCCACGTAAGTGGGTGTGTTGAAAGACGTCTTTCCAACTTTCCCTGTAACATCGCGCTCCGAGGGACATTGTGGTATTTTTTTCAATGTACGTCCCCAATCAATCAGTTCCTCACAAACAAAACGAGAAAAACGCTTTATGGTGAGAAATCGCATCCTAGATCCGTAATTAACTCCGCTCTCCTCCCAGTCATTCAACACGGGGCTTGGAGTTTGGTTTCTTCCAACTCGATCGAGTCAGCTGCCCCTTGTGATGACAACAGTTTTTTTTTGTGTGCAACAAACTGCAAACATTAGAAAGACAGTGATGAAAGACTGTGCAAGACATGCATATGTAGGCATCAGGACATCATGCAATTGACAGATGAAGTAGCAGATGCCACAGAAAATTCTAATCGAGCGTGGCAAGGCTGCCATTTTGACATTGCTGGACACTTCTTTCCCACTAAATCAAGGGCAGGAACCCATCTGATTGGCTGTTCGAGGGAGTGTCCGACGGAGTGTCCGAGGACGTGGACAATAGTACGCGCTTCCGTTGGGCGGACACTCGATGGAACGTTGCTTTTGGGACTTGCAAGCGCGACAGTTGCCATTGAAACAGCAGAGTTGCCGGAAATGTGACCTCGTGTGAGGAGGCCTAAAGGTTACACCTGGAAAGTCTGCAAGAACTACATGCTGCCATGGAAACAGCAGAGTTGCCGGTAATGTATCATCGTGTGAGGAGGCCTAAAGGTTACACCTGGAGAGACTGCAAGAACTACATGCTGCCATGGAAACAGCAGAGTTGCCGGTAATGTATCATCGTGTGAGGAGGCCTAAATGTTACACCTGGAAAGACTGCAAGAACTACATGCTGCCATGGAAACAGCAGAGTTACCGGTAATGTGACCTCGTGTGAGGAGGCCTAAATGTTACACCTGGAAAGTCTGCAAGAACTACATGCTGCCATGGAAACAGCAGAGTTGCCGGAAATGTGTCCTCGTGTGAGGAGGCCTAAAGGTTACACCTGGAGAGACTGCAAGAACTACATGTTGCCATGGAAACAGCAGAGTTGCCGGTAATGTATCATCGTGTGAGGAGGCCTAAAGGTTACACCTGGAGAGACTGCAAGAACTACATGCTGCCATGGAAACAGCAGAGTTGCCGGTAATGTATCATCGTGTGAGGAGGCCTAAATGTTACACCTGGAAAGACTGCAAGAACTACATGCTGCCATGGAAACAGCAGAGTTACCGGTAATGTGACCTCGTGTGAGGAGGCCTAAAGGTTACACCTGGAAAGACTGCAAGAACTACATGTTGCCATGGAAACAACTTGTAGACGAGCGTAGACGGAGGAAAACATCGGCTGTCCAGAACCCCCTACCCAGAGATGCTCATGCTTAATGCATGCCAGAGTGTATCGCTCACAGATTGGCCTACATGGTCACTAGAGGGAGTGTCGCCAGACTTCCTCCCTAGTCATCCTCGGAACTGAGGAACCAGCAATCATCTCCACAGTAATACTACATGTATGCTCCACAGTAATGCTACATGTATGCTCCACAGTAATACTACATGTATGCTCCACAGTAATGCTGCATGTATGCTCCACAGTAATACTGCATGTATATTCCATAGTAATACTACATGTATGCTCCACAGTAATACTGCATGTATGCTCCACAGTAATACTACATGTATGCTCCACAGTAATACTACATGTATGCTCCACAGTAATACTACATGTATGCTCCACAGTAATACTACATGTATGCTCCACAGTAATACTACATGTATGCTCCACAGTAATACTACATGTATGCTCCACAGTAATACTGCATGTATGCTCCACAGTAATACTGCATGTATGCTCCACAGTAATACTGCATGTATATTCCACAGTAATACTGCATGTATGCTCCACAGTAATACTACATGTATGCTCCACAGTAATACTACATGTATGCTCCACAGTATTACTACATGTATGCTCCACAGTAATACTGCATGTATGCTCCACAGTAATACTGCATGTATATTCCATAGTAATACTGCATGTATGCTCCACAGTAATACTGCATGTATGCTCCACAGTAATACTACATGTGTGCTCAACAGTAATACTACATGTATACTCCACAGTAATACTACATGTATGCTCCACAGTAATACTACATGTATGCTCCACAGTAATACTACATGTATGCTCCACAGTAATACTACATGTATGCTCCACAGTAATAAACATGTATGCTCCACAGTAATACTACATGTATCCTCAACAGTAATACTACAAGTATGCTCCACAGTAATGCTACATGTATGCCCCACAGTAATGCTACATGTATGCTCCACAGTAATACTACATGTATGCTCCACAGTAATGCTAGGTAGAACCACCTAGTTCCGGTTGCATTCTCGTAGCGTCTGCACTGAATACTAGATCGCTCAAAGTACATGTATGTTCGGGTTGGAAAACAGAACTGTGTCATGTAAAGCTCGAATGAGTAGCAGCAGATAACTGTTTAGTTCTGGCTTGAATTGACAATTTCGTTTCCCTGGTCTGGCGAGGACAGAAAATTCACTATCATCGAGTGGATGAGTGATCAACTTGAGCGCATTCGGCGTAATGTCTAACTTGTAAGATCGGGTCGATGATGACAAGAAAATGGCATTAAAACAAAAAAAAAATTCATTACAACTAAAATCACCGATTATATTAATAACTGACCATATTTACACTTACAGCTAGTGCTAAAACCTTACACACATAGCAAACAAAACATACTGCGGGGAGTGTCCCGGTCACGCATCAAAACTCAGTGCACGAGTGTCGGAGCAGATAAACAAATAAGAGAAAAGCGAAACGATCACTCGTGCACTGAGTTTTGATGCGTGACCGGGACACTAATCGCAGTATGTTTTGTTTGCTTTGTATGTAAGGTTTGAGCACTAGCTGTAGATGTAAATATGGTCAGTTATTAATATAATTGGTGAATTTAGTTGTCATGAAACTTTGTTTTGTGCTTTAATGCCATTTTCTTGTCATAATCTTACACGTTACATTACGCCGAATGCGGACAGTTGATCATGCACTCATCGACTCTATCAGTCTATGATCGTGAATTTTCTGTCCTCGCCTGACCAGGAAAACGAAATAGTCAATTCAAGTCAGAACTAAACAGTTATCTGCTGCCACTCATTCGAGCTTTACATGAAATGTTATATCACACTAGCTCGATCGTCTGCTGGCGTAGTGACTACCGTTCGATCGCGTTCGTCTGCTAGGTATGTACGGTGTGGTTTGTTTACTTCTCTTCTGTGGGTTTTGTGCAGAAAGTATACGTTAAAACAGTCTAATATGACTATTTTCGATTAGTTTTTAATCTAATTAATCTTTTTGCATGCTTTAATGACATCCTTTTGCCACGATCTAGAGATCATCACATCAGCTTCTATTGTTACCAGTCTACCGGAACTGCCAGAAGTAAAGGGACGAAACTCGGGCTGACTTTCCGTTTCAGAAATGAGAATGTCCTATAAAGCACAATTTTGTTTTGTATATCACTGACACCAACACACGCAGATCGATCATCCCAGAAAAATTGTCGCATCCCGTCATTGTAAGTCAAGATCGGTAAACCTCGTCACGAACGAGGAACCACTTGTACAGATGCAGCGAGACAGACCACTCAGTTTAAGTGAGATCTTTGATTGACAGACAGACCAGATGCCACTCACCTCATCATTCTGTGGCGTCTGCTAGGATCTCTTTGCTCGCTGGCTGGCGTCGTAGCGGACCCCCCACGTTGTCAACAGACGCTGGCCGACTCCAGGGCGTTGTCAGGTCTTCTTCCTGTCTGTGGCTCCTGAGAGCGCGCCTCTCTGCTATTTCTGCCGCGGGGGCTCTACTGGAATAGCGGCCATTTAGTCCCAGGTCTCGGGCGGGGGCTCTACTGGAATAGCGGCCATTCAGTCCCAGGTCTCAGGAACAGGTAGCTGCTCGTGCAGTGGTGGCGCCTGAGTGACTTCAGTCTATTGCCACGAACAAGCAGCGCCGGGGCTGGCGGTTTTTTGCACACGCCTCCGACCAGGAAGCGAAGTTCGACCCTGTACGTGGATACGCGTGGCCGATCTCTCTCTCCAAGTTGGGGCACGCGCCGGGACTGTCTTGACTCTAGCTGGGAGATGTCAACCAGTGTGGGATGTTTATTTTCCCCTTCAGGGACTGGTTTCGAATCTGAATCAGAAACTTCCTTACCCTGCAAGGAAAACGCTGTGCTACTCCAAATGGCGAAGCCACGAAGTCATCACGAGTGACCACAAGAGCGGAGAATTCCTCAGCACGACTGTTTATTCACTGAGCTAGGAGGAAGGACGCTGAAGAAGCACCGGTCACTGATCCTGGGGAGACTGGCGGTTTCGGTTTCTCAGGAACGAATGCAACGAAGGCCGTGCATTGTCTACTCGAGGGAGACAGGCGGGTATCTTCTCTGTGTCTCCTCCTCCGACTTTCCTGTCCCCCTGGGATGACGTCGCGCCACACAGGCCCCGGCTATTCCACACCAACCGTCTCCAGAGCTGATCCTCCGCGGCCGCGCGTGACGAGAGCGAGAGAGATGAGACCAACGCGCATGACATAAACCTCTGTCCGGACAAACTGAGCAGTCGGGTAGTCAGGCTTCTCAGGTGGGGTGGGCGTGAGCTCTGGCGAGTACGGGGACCTACGAGGAGGGGCGGGTGGGAGGGAGGGACGACAGGCAGACTGAGGCGGGAGGCGGTTGCTCAGGACAGGGTACAGGTAGAGGGTGGGGGGTGGGAGGATGAGGGGGTGGTCGCGTACATTCCAACCCCGTCCTACACGCTGCGACAACGGCAACGCTCCGCTTGTGCCGCTCTACCTCGGCGTATAGACCGCCATTTACTCTCCCCAACGCTCCGCCCACCCGCCCCATGCACGCACGCCACAAAGCTCTGCCGAGTGGGGCACCTAGGCCGGCTTGCCCTCCATCCGGCTGTCCCATTATCGTAGCGTGTGTGAAAGAGGAAGTAACTCGCGTCGCTTTGCCTCGGCGAGCGCTTGAACTAGTTGAAGTGGGAAAAGTTGTTGAAGTAGCGCTTTGGGAGTTGAGACGTTAGGGAAACAATTTTGATTTTAGATTCCTTGAGTTTGAAAACAATGTCTGTCCTTTCTTTGTTGCATTTGTTTCGACGCTCCTTTGCGTCAGGTTTTCTGTCCTTGGGTCTTGATTGTCATGGGGAGAAAGAGGCAAATTATCTGTTCAGTTTTTTTTGTAATGTCTGGAAACTGACAATATATGTAGCTTAAGCGCCCACTTTATGTGTAAGTGATTGATTTATATCCGAAGCCATCTCTAGTTGTATATTTCCCCCTCATTCAGAACGTATTTGTCTATTTTCAGATTTTGTATCGTTGTATACATGTATATGTCAGTGAATCTTATCTGTTTTTGTATCTCATCTGTATCATTACGCTGTCACAGTGAATCTGCGTTTGGCCTCCCTCCATAACTACAGCTACATCAAGAAACGGTGTCCTCAGGTAACCATAGACAGACTTGTGACCTTTCCACTCAAACGGTGAGAGCAACCACACAAAGACCTGTGCGTTTTCACCCGAACACAAGGAGCAGCTATGTTCAGGCGTGGGTTTTCCTACTCCAACGGAAAGAGCAGAATGTACAGCCTTGGCGGTGTTGCCGCTCAAACGGGAAGAGCAACCATATGCATACATGAGTTGTTTTACTCCAACTTGAACAGCAGCCATATATAGACGTGAACATTTCCCTCAGACACAAAGCCCATATACAGAATTGCGATTTTTTGCCGAAACAGAAAGAACAATCACATACAGACAATCACATACAGACTTGTAAGTTTTTCATTGAAACGTCAAAACCACATACAGACGTGAGTTTTTCATTCAAACGTCAAGACCACATACAGACTTGTGAGTTTTTCATTCGAATGTCAAGACCACATACAGACTTGTGAGTTTTTCATTCGAATTTCAAGACCACATACAGACTTGTGAGTCCGACATTCAGACACAAAGACCATGAACAGACGTGATTTTTTCATTCAAACGCAAAGAAAAACCACATATACATGTAGACTTGTGAGTCTTTCAATGAAACGTAAAGAGCAGCCACATACTGACGTACGCTTTGCCAATCAAACGAAAAGAGCCATCATAAAGAGATTGTGAGTTTTCACTCAAATACAACGAGTAAAAAGTGGCTGCTTTGCATTGCATCCAGATCTTTCGGTGATAATATTTCCTGGTAAGAAGATTTCACGAAGCATTAAATGGGTTTAGAAGCCACCCATCAAATGACGTCGATCTCAGTCTGTGTTACGACCCGGATTGCCCGAGGTCTAAGCGGGTGAAAGTGCAACTCGACACGAGTACGGAAGTTTGAGGGTTTGTATTGTAAAACAAGAAAATGATTTTATACAACAATCAATGCACGGCAAACACAGCCGTAGCACTCAGAATTGCAGACAGCAATTCACTCCTGCCCGCTCAACATCGCAGTACATCAATACACGGCGAACACAGCCGTGAAAACTCAGAACTGCGGACAGCAATTCACTTATGTCCGCCCAACATAGCAGGACATCAATAAACGGCGAACACAGCCGTAGCACTCTCAGAGAATTATAAAAAAAGCAATTTCTCACTACATGTCCAGCTAAACACCACAGGACATTTACCCTGCGTTCCGTTGCACTCTGCTTCATCTCTGCTACGGTGTAGCAGGCTCAGGAGTTTCAATTGGTCGGTTTCTTTAGTTATTTTAAAAGCACGTTACCATTAAAAGTAGAGAGTTTTGGAGGCCCTCTTTGGATACATGGATCCCCTAAATAATGTCACATTCATTTATATTCCTCTTCATCGAATAGACAGCTTCATAAAAGCATTAGGGTCGAAAACCCATTAATAACAAAAGGGAGGTAACCATCACTAGTCATAGAGGAAGGTCAAGGGAATCCAAACATGTGTGTCGTCTGCTAAATCGTCACACTCATGGGTATAAATGCCGACGTTTACTACAAATATCAAACCAAGACATACAATCCACTCTGCCACTGTGATGAGAGCACGAAAACATTTATTTCTTCGAAATGTGACAGCAATCGGCACGTTTGCCACTTCATGGTTCGAAGCATGTTTACCGTGCAAGTCCGTGGAGTGACTTCCAATTAGTTGTGTTTAGTATGAGCCAATCAAATGCGGCTACGAGTTCTGTAGTTTCATCGTTGCTAGGCACAGCAAGTGGCGCACAGATGCTCTAGCTGCTGCGCGACCTTGACAGGAAGTTGACCTCTGCCACTGGCTGAAACGTCACCAAAGATTGTGTATGAATGATTTTCGACCCTAATACTTTTATTAAGTCGTTTCTTCGATCAAGAGTGTTAAATTTGAGTGTGAAATCATATTGGGGATTCGTGTATTCAAAGAGGGCCTCCAAAACCCTATACTGTTAATGATAATGTGCTTTTCAAGTTATTAAATAAAACCAACCAATCAAAACTCTTGAGCCTGCTACATCGTAGCAGAGATGAAGCAGAGTGCAACGGAACGCAGGGTAAGATACAATGTACCAGTCTACTCATATGTCCGTAGCACCACTCCCCGGCATCACAACATCGCCCCGCTCCCCGACAGCACAAATCCGCCACTCAGAGCCCAAGCTCCTCAAATCCGCCACACAGAGCCCAAGCTCATAACATCGCCCCGCTCCCCGACAGCACAATACCCGGCTGTTCAACAACAAGTAGTGATGGGGAGCCTCGAACCGTCTAACCCTTGCTGTTTTTATGACCACTTAACGTCACTCAGTACCAAGGAATTCGTGCAGCACGAGAAATAACAAATTTAACTAACGTAATCAGAAATTCACATTGAGCACGTGCATTGCGCTCAGCGCCTTGACAGCCGCGCTCGTGACAATCTGCGAGACAGCATTCACGACAGAAACATCGGTCATTCTCTCACTCCCCACCTCCTGCTGTCCCCACCTCTACCCCACAATCTCCATCCCACCCACTCCCAAATCACAAGCCTCTTTATAAAACTTTCTCATAATTGATTATTTCAGGCTTTCATGTAATCAGACATTGTTGTCTGCCCACTTCATACACGGCAAACTTTTTGTATCGTTCAGTTCAGTTCAGTCTCTCAACCCTGAGATGGGTTGTTGAGGCACCACTGATGACTTTCGGACAATCTTCCTCCATCGATCTCTATCCTCTGTGGCTCGCTGTGAGTCAGCAAAGGTCAAGCCTGTCCACTCTTTGATGTTGTCTTCCCATCTCTTTCTCTGCCTGCCTCTCCTTCTCCCATCTGGTACGGTACCTTGCAGGATGGTCTTGGCCAGCCCACTGCCTCTTGACACATGACCGTACCCACTTCAGCTTTCTGCTTTTCACGATTGAGAGCAGGTCTTCGTACTGTCCAAATGCTCTCCTGATCATGTTGCTGACTTCCTCATTCGTGACATGGTCTTTATATGAGATGTTCAGAATCTTACGGTATCATCTCATTTCCAGGGCTTGTATCAATCTCTGTAGTTCAGATGTGAGTGTCCAGGACTCACATGCATACAAGAATACGGAGATGGCCAGCGTGCGCATAAGCCTGATCTTCGACGCGAGAGTGATATTTCTGTCACGCCATGCTGGCTTCAACTTTGCCACTGCTGCTGTTGTTTGTGCTATCCTGGACAGTATCTCTGATTGTATCGATGCAGTGCCAAACCTAATGGCTGCGGCCCTTTATGCTAGTCGCTTTGATGTCGGAACGTTAACCAAGTGAGTTGACCCCAGGACCACTGGGATGCAGATGGGGTAGACGGCAGAGTGTCTTCGTGTGTCGCGTGAGAGAGAGAGAGAGAGAGAGAGAGAGAGAGAGAGAGAGAGAGAGAGAGAACGACTTATTTTATTGAGAGGCCATCAGCGCATTTCAATGAAAAATTACTATTTGAATTAAAAACACAAGAAGATATATATATATATATATATATATATATATATATATATATATATATATATATATATATATATATATATATACTTCGTTGCTTTAAAGCGGTGGACGGACTGTGTTCATTACCTGGCAAAACGTGCTTACATCTAAGCCACATTCATGACGGATTGACAGAATGTGTTTTTGCACATAGTGAGATCACTCAAAACAAATCTGCATCCGCACTCATCCATTCTACACCCTCAGCTCTTTGAAAGAATGATATAGGTACAAGCCAACATTGTGCAGTACTTCATAGTCTCTTGAGCCCATTAAAGAAATATAGTTGTTGACTCCTAAAACCATGTATTTTCTCAAGAATCGTTGTCAAAATTATAATAAGAAATGTTTGTCATCTTCGTCATCCTCTCTACAAGATGGACATAAAGTTGTTTTAGAGTGATCATACCTGAACGTATAGGTGTATATGTCTGACATCTGCATACGAAAGCTTACCAAAACGTCTCTAAACACCTTCTTCCCATCATACACCAGGTAATTTTGCAATTCTATTTCCTTTATCGTCTGACTGAACAGGAAGTATCTGTCGCAATGATTAAGCTGTGCCTTCCATTTCTCTTGAAAGTTGTGGATCAAACGTTTACGTAACTCTCGTACTAACCCAGCCTCATTCTCCACTCTTTGCTCCTTCCATGTGTCACCAAAATTGTTTTCCATCATAGCCTTTCTGAGAGAGAGAGAGAGAGAGAGAGAGAGAGAGAGAGAGAGAGAGAGAGAGAGAGAGACTTCAAGCAGCATACAGATGAGCGGAACTAACTGGGAGGAGGAGTGGTGGAGGGGGGGTGGAGAGGTGGTGGAGGGGGCATGGAGGGGGTGGTGGAGGGGGGGATGGAGAGGTGGTGGAGGGGGGATGGAGAGGTGGTGGAGGGGATGGAGAGGTGGTGGAGGGGGGATGGCGAGGGGTTTGGAGGGGGGAGGCCAGGGGTGGTGGAGGGGGGATGGAGAGAGGTGTGGGAGGGGGGCGTGGAGAGCGGGGGTGGGGGGGGGATGGGGAGGTGGTGGAGGGGGATGGAGCACGAGGGGTGGTGGGAGGGGGATGGAGAGGGTGGTGGAGGAGGGGATGGAGGAGGTGGTGGAGGGGATGGAGCGGAGGTTGAGGGGGGACGGAGAGGTGGTGGAGGGGGGATGGAGAGGTGGTGGAGGGGGGACGGAGAGGTGGTGGAAGGGGGATGGAGAGGTGGTGGAGGGGGATGGAGAGGTGGTGGAGGGGGATGGAGAGGTGGTGGAGGGGGAATGAGAGGTGGTGGAGGATGGAGAGGTGGTGGAGGATGGAGAGGTGGTGGAGGATGGAGAGGTGGTGGAGGGGGGATGGAGAGGGGAACGAGGGGAACGGAGGGCGGGAGAATGAGGAAATGAAGGGTGAGTACCAAAGAGGGGGGAGGACATAGGGGGATGAGAGAGGACAGGAGGGATGTGGAAGAGACGAGGGGTGATGGGTGGGTGGTTTAGAAGAGGAGGGGGGGGGGGGGGGGGGGTGAGAGGGAGTGCAAGAAGACGCGATGAAACTAGTCTTGGTGCATTGCATTTGAGAGGAAAATGTCATCAGCAGGAAGGAGGAAAGAAGTAATGTGTGTGAATGATTTGGGTTGGGGGAGGGAAGGGAAGGGTGGGGGTGGGGTGAGGGTGGTGGTGGTGGTGGGGGTGGGGGTGGGGGTGGGGATGGGGTGGTATGAGAGGGTAGTGACTGGGTGCATGTGCACTTGAAAAGCACTGGGACATGACAAATGCTGAATCATTCTGTAAACCAGAGTCAGTAGATAGACTCTGGCACAGTTCGCAATGAATGCATAATAGGCTTGACCCTTCGCATTACAGCCTTGCGCCAAAAATAGTTCGTTCTGATACTATTTTTCTCTCCACTTTTTACAGAAATCATTCAGATGTCAAAACTTGTTTCCATTTCAACACAAACATTTTATTGTATCGAATAAACGCTTGTTTGTTGTCTCAACAAGAGTAAGTTAAGAGTTTTGTGCGAAATAGTCTTAGAACTACTTTAACGGCGTATGTCAGGGAGCACATCGGCTATCCCACAAGCCTCTCGTGTGACCTCCGTATGAATAAATTGGCCAAAAACCTTCCATCACGTGATGTGAACTGTGCTAGAGATACTTTTGCCGGTAGGCGAAATCTCTAGTTTACTAGAATGATGCTGAATAGCACATCGGGTGCACTCTTCAACGTCGGGATAGCACGTTAGGTGTGGAATTCGCTATTTACCCCCGCTCTGTGCGATTACCCAGCTCAGACTATCGGCTCTGTCTGATTGATTACCCAGCTCAGACTATCGGCTCTGTCTGATTGATTACCCAGCTCAGACTATCGGCTCTGTCTGATTGATTACCCAGCTCAGACTATCGGCTCTGTCTGATTGATTACCCAGCTCAGACTATCGGCTCTGTCTGATTGATTACCCAGCTCAGACTATCGGCTCTGTCTGATTGATTCCCCAGCTCAGACTATCGGCTCTGTCTGATTGATTACCCAGCTCAGACTATCGGCTCTGTCTGATTGATTACCCAGCTCAGACTATCGGCTCTGTCTGATTGATTCCCCAGCTCAGACTATCGGCTCTGTCTGATTGATTCCCCAGCTCAGACTATCGGCTCTGTCTGATTGGTTCGTCAGCGCCTTGCCTGCAGCGAACATGAATTTTCTTCTCAAGTAAATCTCAAACATGTTTTAAGTGGCGGGGTAGCCCGGGTAGGCTGAAATTCTAACAAGAGAGGCAAATGGTGCCAGCCAGTCCTACTGTAGGTTGTTTCAGCTACAGCCCCGAGACCCTGGAAAGAGAAGACAGGGAAAATGTGGGACCTCAGGCGGTGACTTAAGCCATGACCTTTCGGTTAGAATATGTGGTCCCGAGGATGGCTCTCACAAGACGCCAAGTTCAGAACGAACAATAGCCGTGGCGACAAAGCGAAAGCCTAACTTCAAAATAGAGCGAACGCTCGGATCTACGAAAGGGCAATTCTTAGGGTCACATATATTCTTACGAGAGAATACATGTGATCCGACATGCTGTTCCAATTTGCCTCTCTAAACGTTTTGATCATTTGCTTTCTGTTTAATCATCCACACGTTCCGGCATGACAGATTCGGTCATTCGAAAGTTAGAAGACGCTGCAGATGAACTCTTCATAAGCTGACTTCTTTTAAATCTCCATGGTCGTCTGTCAAAACGTTTGACACCACTTGCCTATTCGTAAATTTTCTTCTTCTTGTACTTGAATATCCACTACCTGGTTCGTATTTGTAACGCGTGATTATTACAACGGTAGAGTTAACACCGGTAGGCACGGTATAAGGAAAACAAGAAACTAACAATGCGAAAAATAGCATCTCTGTCCGCTGCTATCCTTCACGCACGAGGCATACACGCAAACACATTATTTCCTCCTCCTCCTCCTCCTCCTCCTCCTCCTCCTCCTCCTCCTCCTCCTCCTCCTCCTCCTCCTCCTCCTCCTCCTCGTCCTCCTCCTCCTCCTCCTCACTCCTCCTCGGTTCCTCGTCCTCCTGGCCTCCTCCTCCTCCCCTCTTCCCATCCTCCTCCTCTTCCCCTCCTCCTACCCACCATTCCCCCTCCTTCCTCCCCCTCCCACCCCCTCCTCTCTCACGCCTCCCCCTCTCTCTCCCCCTCCCGGCTCTCCTCCTCCTCCTCCTCCTCCTCCTCCTCGTCTCCTCGTCCTCCTCGTCCTCCTCCTCCTCCTCCTCGCTCCTCCTCCTCCTCCTCCTCCTCCCTCTACTCCTCCTCCTCCTCCGCCTCACTCCTCCTCCTCCTCGTGCCTCCTCCTCCTCTCCTCCGCCTCCTCCTCCTCCTCCGCCTCCTCCTCCTCCGCCTCCGCCTCCTCCTCCTCCTCCTCTGCCTTCTCTCTCTCTCTCTCCCTCCCTCCCTCCCTCCCTCCTTCCCTCGTCCCCTCCCCTTCCCCCCCCCCCCCTCTCTCTCTCTCTCTCTCTCTATCTATCTATCTCTCTCTCTCTCCCTTATTATCTATTCAGATGATATCACTACTGTCGCCTGTACATATGACACGTATTGCTTGATCTTAAAGACTCACTGAGCTGACAGTTGTCAAAGGCATCTACTAAAATATTTTTCATTGTTGGTCATATTCTTCATATACCTTACCAACTGTTGTACATGGATTAGCTACTGTGTATTTTGTGTCTTAATTATCAGTGTTTTCATTTCTTTATGAGCAAGGACAATTTGTAAGGAAGGCAGAAATGCCTAAAATGTCATCCTTGATAAATAAAGAATCAATCAATCAATCAATCAATCCCTCCCTTCCTTCTCTCTCTCTCTCTCTCTCTCTTCGTTTTGTGGCCATTTACAAGTGGGTGTGCCACAAGGTTCTGTCTTAGGTCCTCTTTTGTTCTGCCTATTCATCAATGACTTACCCTTACATATCTCTGATAAAGAGGTTACATGTGATATGTTTGCTGATGATGTAACACTTTCAACCTCAGGTGTCAGGACTGAATGTGTGGCAGGAAAACTTCAAAGGAGCCTGGATGAAATACGTTCCTGGTGCTCTTCAAATCATATGGTCATTAATCCTTCCAAAACGAAATATATGGTGATAACTACGAGACAAAAACATCAAATATATCCTTTATCTCTTCCTATTGTTCTTGATTCTTTGAGAATTGAAAAAATAGTTGAGCACAAAGTTCTTGGTGTAATAATTGATGATCATTTAGGATGGCAATCACACATTGATTATATTTGTAAAAACTATCAATTAATCTATTTCTTCTCTCCAAATTAAGACATATTGTTGACGTTCAAACTTGCAAATCTTCTTCCATGCTCATATTTTATCTC
>JAWQFJ010001709.1:0-7500 GCA_034096865.1 Theodoxus fluviatilis
GTGCGCTCCGTAGAAGCGGTCTGCGTGCCTACGATGATGGTGACAATATCCTGCGTCCCGCAGTGCATCTTCACTTCCTCCAGCCTGCAAAGACAGAGAAAGACGGTCTGGGGTTCAGACAGTGTCGCTTTACATGCTTGGAGTGCACAGCATGTAGCAAGGTTAGAAATAGGAAAAGGAGCAAAGAATTACATCAGACTTGTGATTTTTGGGGGGCAGTTAAAGAGAGAGAGACGTGGGGGGGAGATAGAGATAATGAGAGAGAGATAGAGAGATAAAAATGCAGAGAGAGAGAGAAAGCGAGAAGGATAGATAGTGAGTGAGAGAGTGAGGGAGATAGAGATACATGGAGAGAGAGAGAGAAAGAGAGAGAGAGAGCGAGAGATACATGAAGAGAGAGAGAGAAAGAGAGAGAGAGAGAGCGAGAGATACATGGAGAGAAAGAGAGAGAGAGAGAGCGAGAGAGAGAGAGAGAGAGAGAGAAGAGAGAGAGAGAGAGAGTTTTTTAAGTTGTTACGCGTCAGGCAGACAAAAGTGATTAAAGAAGATGTCAGCTGAAGGTTTTGTGTAATGTGTTGCAAATATTTCCATAAAAATGAGGTTGCATTCCTGGCAACATAGACAGAAATTGTACATAAGAAACTTTGACATAAGTAGGTGTGTTCTCTGAAGTAATTCTACTCATGTACTGCTGTATGAGAAGACGTGTAGGATTGATATATAGACATGTAGACGACTTGTATAGACATTGCAAAAGAACACATATATGTCTCAGTGTTACATCAAAATGACTTGTAGTGCATTGATTCAGAAAATAAGTCCAAATTACAGGGAATGATTGAATCAGGAGCACATTCCAGATTAATTTAGTGATAAGACTAATAGTTCAAATGACATTCCAAGACGACGGCAGAAGTGTTGAGTGGAAATATTTGCAGTCTGCATTCAGCCCCAGCCAACATCTCGCATGGAATGCAAGGCAATATGCCAGCATAATGTGTAGCAATAAAACACGTTCCTTTGCACGTCTGATGGGCCGAGTCAGAGAGTGTCTGACTTCGAAATGATATCCACAGGAATACTCTCTACATGTGGCATAGGAGTCTTAGTGATGCAACATGAATAGACTTCGACAGAGCAGAAAACGCGATCACACCCATGGGTGAAAAACACAAGCGAGCAGAGGGACTGGCGCCAGTTGCAACCCAAGCTCGCA
This sequence comes from Theodoxus fluviatilis, assembly GCA_034096865.1. NCBI lineage: Eukaryota > Metazoa > Mollusca > Gastropoda > Cycloneritida > Neritidae > Theodoxus > Theodoxus fluviatilis. The sequence continues at coordinate 1,217 of JAWQFJ010001709.1, forward strand.
TAACGTGCTGAAAGGGCGTGTCGACTGCGATCACTCCCTCCACTGTGCTTGGGACCCAGAGCCTCAGCCCTCGATGAATTTTGACCAAGGATATCGTTGCTGTCTAACTCCACTGCGTCAAACCATGAGGTTTGAATCACAGCATGCAAATTCGCGCTCAACCCTTCCTTGCAAGCGAGCAAAATCTGTCTACAAAAAACCTGAAACGTCCCCAGTACAAATTTAGGCAACTCGTGTCGAAGTTATCTGGACTCCGAGGTTGTTGACTTCACCACATAAGCCCCAAGACAGAGATTGCTGTGCAGGTGACAGTGAATGCCCTGCCCACCACTGCCTCCCCCTTGCTTTTGGTCCCGCCTATACTGCTGGGTGCTTCTCGAGAGCAATGTCCTTCCTATGAAGAAGTAATCTGTCTTGAATGATTTCCTTACACGAGCGAACTGCACTCGAATTTAATACGGGTATGTGGTCTACCCAGGTAGTCGGAAGGGGTGAGGAGATAAGGTGAGGCAAATGGGAGACAGCGCGTGAGGGTAAAAAACAAGAGGGGTCGCGTTCAGCGGAGTTTTTTTACCTGACCTCAGCAGAGTCAGGTCTTGCAGGGTGGGATCAGAATACGTGTGAAATTTCAATGCAGCCGTCATGTTTAATCTCCACTAAGGTAAGAACGTATGTGATGGGGCGAGTCCTACGGAGTGACTTGTCACCGGTTTCTGAGTGTCAAAACTGCCGTACAGGATCCTGTTTTGAGTTTTATACTTTCATCTCGAACAATGTACAATAAATATACACACATATAAAACTCGTTTTACACGCACGAAAAGAGTATTCATTTTCTGATTATCTCACGATAAGCTCTACTCACAAAAAGAAAACCATGACGTCAACTAGTTTTATAGACCCAAACGACGCAGTGACCTCTCCAGACTTCTCGTGTGAAAACGATCTCAAAGAACATGTATGTATGACAGAGCACGCCATTTCTGACAAACGGTTGCATGACTAACAAATAAAGCCTGAAGAGTCACCCACCAGATACCCGCAGGGCATGCGTGCATGCGTGCCTGTCGTGTCTGATTGCAGAGCAGGTCGGTGGGGTGACGATCATCCATGTGCTTTTATTGGTCAGTGACGTCGGCACAGGTGTTCCCACCCACAGCCACAGTGCTCAGTTTACTTAGAGGTTGTAGCCCGCAGGCACTCATATTTGCCGGTGTGTGACGAACAGGCTTCCCCTTAAAGCAGGATAACTGTCACCTCCAACAAAGGTTACAATCGTAAAAATTAAAAATAAAAAAGACCATTTTGACAACCCCCCGTTTAGGAGATTCAAAGGGGAGCAGCTATCGTTTTTCCCTGCAGGTTTGTCAAAGGATACACCGCGTCAGGGTGTCTTTCTTTATGGGGTATTTCGAATTCAGATGACACCGCATTCCGACACGTATCTCACGGGTGGCTGGAAACGGAAATGGGGTGGCGGCGGTGGCGGTGGTGGTGGTGGCGGTGGTGATGGTGGTGATGGTGATGGTGGTTGTGGTGGTGGCGGTGGTGATGGTGGTGGTGGTGATGGTTGTTGTGGTGGTGGCGGTGGTTTGGAGGTAACGATACTTGGAAGGGGGAGTGGGGATCGGGGCGGGGTCGATGAGGGGGTGGGTTGGGGGTTAAATAATGTCCCAGTGCACACAGCACTCTAGGCATAGGGTAGGAGAGGGCAACGAGGACAGAGATTCGGGGCAAAGCGACTGAGCAGAACAACCAATGCAGAAGAAAAGAGAGTAGGGTGAGCGGTATATATATATATATATATATATATATATATATATATATATATATATATATATATACATATACATATATATATATAATTTTATAAATAATTTTATATAGAAATATATGTATCAGAAAAGAGAAGGGGTAGCACAATAATAGGGGAAGGGGGTGGACAAAGGAGGAGGGGGAAAGAGTGAAAATGGGGAGGAAGGGGAGAGAAGAAAAGTGATAGGCGAGACAAAAATATAGGAATACAAGGGTGAAAGGAGTGAAGGGGGGGGGGAGATTAGGGGTAGAAGTCAGCGAGGAATGAAGAAGTGTTACGCCGTGTTTGGTGCTGACGATCTAAGTTTGGCGTCAACGCGTGATCCAAGGCATGCAGTCTTTCTTTTCTCCTCTGTGACGGCATTCACGTACACCCAGCTATTGCCGTCTCTCATAAATAGCGATACCCGGTCACCCAGACCCAGTGCCCGGATGATTTCAGTCAATAGACTATTGCCAAAGCTCTTAATATTTCTACAAAGGAAGTCGCTCTTCTAAACCTGGATTTGCACATGATGACATCATGAATAGGTCAAGAGGTACACTGTACGAGAAGTTCAGTCAGGAGGAGAATAATAGGAGGAGGATGAGGAGGAGGAGGAGGAGGAGGAGGAGGAGGAGGAGGAGGAGGAGGAGGAGGAGGAGGAGGAGGAGGAGGAGGAGGAGGAGGAGGAGGAGGAGGAGGAGGATGACGACGAGGAGGAGGAGGAGGAGGAGGAGGAGGAGTGGGAGTGGGAGTGGGAGGGGGAGTGGGAGGGGGAGTGGGAGGGGGGTGGGAGGGGGGGTGGGACGGGAGGGAGTGGGAGGGGGAGTGGGAGGGGGAGGGGGAGTGGGGAGGGGGAGGGGGAGTGGGAGGAGGAGGGGGAGGAGGAGGAGGAGGAGGAGGAGGAGGAGGAGAATTCTCTTTATCTTTCGACTCCAACTGTTGGTACCAGAATCAGAACGCAGTCGTCAATTTTTGTACTTCCTTTGTCGATTAGTGCAACCCGGGCAGCCGAATGGGGGTGGGGGGTGGGGTGGTGAGTGTGTGTGTGTGTGTGTGTGTGTGTGTGTGTGTGTGTGTGTGTGTGTGTGTTTGTGTGTGTGTGTGTGTGTGAGAGAGAGAGAGAGAGAGAGAGAGAGAGAGAGAGAGAGAGAGAAGAGCGATGCGCAAGCAGGTAGTCATGCAGATTTCTCGGGGCTTATCGTGGAAGTAATATCTATTAATAATACCAAAGAACATGTAATCTTTGAACAAACAATTGCAGGGGAAAATCCAAATAAATATGTGGACATAATTGTAAACCCGTCTGCCTTGTGTATGTGGAAGCATGTGCTTGTTTGCGCACATGCAAATATTTCGAGAGACTATACTGGCAAATACTGTACATCGACGTCCAGGTTTGTCATATCATTATAGTACTAATCCCGAACAGTGTGTGCGTCTGTGTGTGTATCTGTGTATGTATGTGTGTATGTGTATCTGTGTGTGTGTGTGTGTATGTGTGTGTGTGTGTGTGTGTGTGTGTGCGAGCGTGCGTGCGTGTGTGTGTGTGTGTGTGTGTGTGTGTGTGTGTGCGTGCGTGTGTGTGTGTTTAAATCCATGGCAAATTTTCCGGTGTCCCAGATCACCACCGCTGACGACAAGGAAGGAGGAAAGAAGGGACACTTACCAGTGGACCAGGCTACGAAAGCTCTCCTCCTTGGCCGTGTCGAAGAACAGCAGGCACGCCAGGGTGTCGCGGTAGTAGGAAGCCGTCAGACTGCGGTACCGCTCTTGTCCTGAAAGGGGACAGCCATTGTATGACTCTTTGCTTCCAAGGACCATCATGGGATTTCTGTACAGGAACAGACACTGACCATCATGGGATTTCTGCACAGGAATGGTCACTGCGTTGTTTGCGCTTGCGGGGTAATAAGGAACCTAGGATCGATGACCAGATCTTTAGAAAGAGGCGTATCATTTACCTTCCTGCACTCAGCGTTGCTGACGAAATTGGCGTGAAGTAAACTGCGCCTATTTTTCTTCCGAACGCTCAACTTTTGTCATCACAGTGGATTTGAATCGACAAAGTGTGAATATGGTAATTGCAATTAGCTTTTCGCAGTTGATTTTTTAAAGTTGTATTTTTCTTTAAGTGCGTCTACAACTTCCTCTCTCTCTCTCTCTCTCTCTCTCTCTCTCTCTCTCTCTCTCTCTCTCTCTCTCTCTCTCTCTCTCTCTCTCTCTCTCCTCTCTCTCTCTCCGCTCTCTCTCTCTCTCTCTCCTCTCTCTCTCTCTCTCTCTCTTTCTCTCTCTCTTTCTCTGTGCGTGTGTGCATGCATGCATGCACGCGTGTGCATTCTTTGCGTATACTGATGCCAAGAAAAAGAATGATGCAATGTATATGCATTCTAGTCCACCAGAGACTTCACCTGCCGGCGAAACAGTCTCTAGCACAATTGACATCACTCGATGGAAGGATTTCGTCCAAAACATTCAAATGAGGGTCACACGAGAGGCTTGTGGGATAGCCGTTAAAGTAGTTCTAAGACTATTTCGAACAAAACTACTAAATATCACTTTTATGGAGGCAATTAACAAGCGTTTATTCGATAAAATAAAATGTTTGTGTTGTAATAGAAACTTTTGTAATTTTTTTTTTGAATGAATGAACGTTTTACTGTTCCTCAACAAAAGATTAACGAGTTCTTGAATGTCAAACAAAACTGACGACCCTATATATTGCAAATGAATGAGTAAATGAATGAATGAACGAACAAACGAACGAACGATTGAATGAATGAATGAACTAATTAATCCATTAATGTGTTATCGCTCAAAACAAATTTATCAAAGTATCCAGTGTCAAACAAAGCCAATGGCTCAGCACATTGCAGATGTCCCGATGGCCGACGACAGAACATACAACGCAGCCAGTCAAACGTCTTTTACATAAGACGGTCAACACAAAGGATTTGGGCATGAGTAATACATGCGGGAATATGGCATGGGCTCAATGGAGCCGACTGGTGATCTTTTCCCAAAGATAAATAGAACACGTTGCTGCAATCACATTTCAGTCATATTTCACGTTCTCTGATATATATTTTAAAAAACAGAGAGTGTAAGGATTGTCAGAATGATCACGCTCGTGTCAGTGAATATTTTGGTGACCATAACTGACCACATACTACTTGTGTGGGTAGGACAGGAAAAGGCACGATGCAGCTATCATCGTTGTAGGAATGTGTCTGCAGCAGCAAAGGCAACTATCAACTTTCAAACGTGGCTTGTTTATCTGAGGGTCCCTCTCTTCCTGATAAAGTGCGAACATGATCCTCACCTTTGAAATAGTGGGAACAGTGGCAGGGTTCCAATTCTCAGTGATGGCGATTAGCGTATTGCGCGAGTCAAAGTAAACAGGCCATCATACAGCACAAACACTCACGTCATGCGAGCCCACGCAGAAACTTACCAACGGGAGCAAATCTTCATGAAATGTCCAAACAGTGATGCTCTTCTCGTAACTTCGCTAAGAGTCCAAGATCATTTACGGGGAAAGTTATTGAGAAAAATGATTAAGCCTTAGTCTGTAGAGGAGGTACCACAATGGTCAGGCACAGCTCTATCAGGAAGCCTGTCAGCATGTTGTAATTTAGCCAGTGAGAAGCATCCTTTCTTAGAGCAATGGCCACTGCTTGCTACAGTTGCTAAGCAACGCCGAAAGAAGAGCGAGTTTAAAAGTAGAGAAACAAATTTAAGCTTTGAAATGAGGTTTTGTTGTTGTTGTTTTTTTTGTTTTGCTTTCCACAACATGTTGTATCATTCAGCATAACACAGTATATTGAATGAATCATATGTCGTTACAAGTATTTTTTAATTAATACAAAAGAAAACTACATTGGTCATCAGCAGATGGGTCATTACGAATTATTATAAAAATCATAAAAGGCATGACAACAAAAGTATGAACAGTATAGCTATGAATTACTACAATATGACAACCAAAGTATGAACAGTATAACTATGAACTACTACAATACCCTGTTTACTTGCACACATAACATACCTGCACACACACATTACAAATATAATTACATTACACATTATTACATACAGGCATATCATGGTGTTGAATAATGTATAACAGAAAGATTGAAAAAATAATAATAATGATTCATAAAAATGGCATTGCACTACTTCTGTACTGGAAAGCAACTTGAACTACATGTAATTCACACACATAATGTCTGCATCAAATCTAAGGCAAACCAAGATTGAATAATATCTCACAAACTAAAATTATTTTTTGACACAATAAGCATTGTTTTTTTTCCTCCCTTTTCATACCAACGGATTCGAGATCGTATCATTAAACCTTCTGTCTTACTTTTTCTTATTTCTTCAAGTTGTTTTTGGCTTTTCTTAAGCGCCTTAATCGCTGCTGTGTTTGTAGCACTCTTTTCGTCGTTAGTTGCTTGATGTAATCGTTTTATTTCTTCATTTA
>JAWQFJ010001709.1:10000-13775 GCA_034096865.1 Theodoxus fluviatilis
TCAGCTCACCAAGGGTGTCGTGGACTTTGAGAAGCACCTTGTTCCCATGGTCGTCATACATGATCTTCTCCACGTACTCCAGGCGTCGATGCCCATTCCTCATTCGGCAGGCTTCCAGCGCCGTGCAACCAGCTGTCCCCTCCGTCTGGTTTGCTTCGGGGGATCCGATGTGTCGAAGACGCTGCAGAACTGTGGTTTTGCCCACAGACACATCGCCGATGAGAACTACTTTGGCTGTCAGGTCGTAAGGACGGGAGGGCTCAGAGTCAGTAACTGTAGGTCTGCCTCGCTTAGCTTTGGCGGTCGCTATTGTGTCGACTGTTCGCATGGTGAGAGGGGTTTCGATGGCAGAGCTGGTACGATACGAATGAAATGTCTAGATCAGTGAGTCAGGAGTGCTGTTGAAAAACTCTCTTCAGCAGTGATCGACACTTTTGTAGGTCAGAGATCTGTTATCGACGACGGACTGACAGCGCTTTCGCTCAGTCTTTCAAACCGAGGCCGAAATTCCCGGAACAAAGACAGAGCTCGCTGCGCGCTTCCCTGTCACCAGCTGCCGGTGACTGTTAATCGTGGCAGCTGCATGTCCTCAGTTTTCACAAGAAGTGCGTTAACCGATCTGATGGAGGGATTCAAAGCAGACGACAACTCTTGGTATAGCGAGCAAATTTTGCCTTGCCAACGGGGGGTTTTGCGTTAACCAGGCACTGACGTGTATGCTCTCTATCCGAACCTAGAACAGAGATACTATAGTGTCTCCGCTTGGAAGGCCCGATACGATCTGAGCCCTCAGCTGACTGGCTCGGTGGTAATGTAGTGGGCCTGTTTGTAGGCCGATTTTACCGCTGCCTGTATCGCTTGCCAGCTCGCCTTGCCTTCACTTCGTACTGGAGGAGAGAACGTTGAAGCGATAACCGCATAGCTCCAGCGTGACCGGACAAAACTACCCGTATGTGCACAACATTGCAAGGCTATCTCGCTCAAGCGGATCACACAGTCCATCACGTAGTATGGGCTGAACTGGGCCGAAATGGACCAACTAAACGACGGGCACTGGGCAGCATCTGGAAAGATATCAAAGAAATAATGACCCACAAGAACAGTTGTGACGCTTAAAGTTACGGCTGAATTGCATTTGTACCGGAACTCATTTACATTTTCTAGTGAAATATCGGTCTGAGCGCGTGAGAGAGAGAGAGAGAGAGAGAGAGAGAGAGAGAGAGAGAGAGAACAATTAAGCGTTTATTAGGCCAGCCACCCGTTACAAGTGATACAACGAAGGAAAAGAAAATATCAAATCATTTTTTTTTTCAATGGACAACCAGAGGTTTACCGAGGTTGGAGAGCTTCCGCTCTCTGAGAGTCAAACCGTAGTGGATAAGCATAGCACTGTGTCTCATGTTTCTGGAGTCTGTGTCCCGTAATAAGTGTGTATAGCCAATCCAGGCAATACGAGTTAGATGCCACTCAAGATATTTCTTCTGAAGCTTGCTATAGAGAGGGGTATATCTGAAGAAGTGATCTTCATTCTTAGGAACAGTACAAAATGCGCATTAATTGTCCAGGTTCTGTTGATTTATAAACTGCTTGTTTGTCTGCAGACTGTCGATTCCAAAGCGAAATGCAACACATGCATTGCAGAATGTCTTTATAGTAAGATTAAACAAATATTCTTTAAAACCTAAGTGACCTGTGAATGATGAGTACCAGTGATATATATCTCTAAGTTGTATATTTATGGTGCCTTGCTTGGTATCATCAGTCTATTAGTCTTTGCCCAAGCTGTTTCAACAAGGTCATTGTATCGCTAATGCCTTCGTTCAGCCTCACATAGGAAAAGCCCTGACTTACACAGGAAGTTTTTTTATACGTTCGATCCAGTGAGAATTGTGTGAAATGTAGGATAGAGGAAGGTAGGGTTAGGTTAGGGTAGGGTAGGGGTAGGTTAGGGTAGGGTAGGGTTAGGGTAGGGTAGGGTAGGGTAGGGTAGGGTAGGGTAGGGTAGGGGTAGGGTAGGGTAGGGTAGGGTAGGGTTGGGTTGGGTAGGGTAGGGTAGGGTAGGGTAGGGTAGGGTCGGGTCGGGTCGGGTAGGGTAGGGTAGGGTAGGGTAGGGTAGGGTAGGGTAGGGTAGGGTAGGGTAGGGTAGGGTAGGGTAGGGTAGGGTAGGGTAGGGTAGGGTAGGGTAGGGTAGGGTAGGGTAGGGTAGGGTAGGGTCGGGTCGGGTCGGGTAGGGTAGGGTAGGTAGGTAGGTAGAGTATGTATTTTCTTTTATCTTGAATCGCCGCTTGCGTCTTCGGGCGGAAGCCCAAGACATATTAAATCAGGGCCCATATGCATGAGAAGGAAAACAGATTCATCATGTGCAATACTTACTACTAAAGGAAATACTACAGAGGTTACGTCAGATGTTACTTGCTATGCATGGGCGATGAATTGCGTTTTAGCTGTGACTGTAGAGGTATGTAGTAACTAGCTAGGGAGAATCCCGGAAATCCCGTCTGGGTGCGCATATGCAAGCGTCTTTGGCTGTGTAGCAGCCAAAAGTTACTCCCGGGCAAAAGTTACTTCGGAAGTCATCGCAGAGTTATCTGCTCGGGACGTGCTGAGAATTCCACTCTAAAAAGAGACGGCACCCGCCACTCCGCCTGACTGACTTTGCACGCCCGGTGAGTTATGCTAAGATCCGGCCGCGTAAATATATATCTGCGTTTTGTGACAAACGTCTTTCTCGGCGAAACTGTACTCCATGCACCTTAACGGTGCGCGTGATTCGGGTGTAATCTTAAGCTAAACGACGTTTATTGGCGCTGCTGAAATGGTCGAAGTCGGAAACATTCGGAACGTCGTTTAGCTTAAGATTACACCCAAATCAAGCGCACCGTTAAGGTGCATGGAGTACAGTACCGCCGAGCAAGACGTTTGTCACAAAACGCAGATATATTAACGCGGCCGGATCTTAGCATAACTCCCCGGGCGTGCCAAGTCAGTCAACGGTCGCGTTTTATAAAACCAGACTACAAATAGACTACAGGGAGGTGACTCCCATATCATTTCCGGCAGCGGAGACGGCTTTGCACGGGGAAAAACGTTTTTGAACTCTATATTATGTGTTAAACTACACAAATGCACCAAAAACACAAAAAAATCGTAAAGAAACTAATGCGTCGTTTGTCGGGAAATATTCCATGCAAAGAACAGGTGCAGGAGCGGTAAATCGCATAAAGAAAAAGCTGAGCAGATAACTCTGCGATGACTTCCGGAGTAACTTTTGGCCGGGAGTAACTTTTGGCTGCTACAGGCTGTCGTCTGCTTGTTGACAGATAATGCATTATGTGCGGAAGCAAGTCCTCGTGCAATTCATCTGCAAATTCTAATAAATTATTTCATGGTGATGAAATATATAGTTGTTGTTTAATTTAATCAGTACAGTATTTTCTATTCTTTTTTAAAAATTAAATGTATCGTTTTTATGGCATCAGATACAACTACTTTTGTACATAATATCAACAAATGCTTCACCGTATAGGAGCGTCGACCCACATTTCTACTTTCAAAATGTAGGAACTCACACGATCTATTGATATATTCAACATACAGCATTGATGAATTAATATTGTTTGTTACTTACAATTAATTTTTATAGGTTTAAAGCATCCCAAAATACGGCGCTTTTTGCGGAGAAGCAAAGACTATAATGGCGGCTAAACTCGCTATTACTACGGCTGTATTCATGGGTCCTGGCTGTAGAAGAATTCGGGTTGTTTTACTACATCGT
>JAWQFJ010001709.1:13797-23797 GCA_034096865.1 Theodoxus fluviatilis
TAGTTTCTAGAAGTTGTGGAAATGTATATAAGGAGCAAAAGCGAGTGAGAGAGAGAGAGCAGCAGATACGACAGGGTTAAAGGAGAGAGCTTTGACCCTGTACAGAAGCGAGTTTCTGCTGTGTGCTAGCGAGCCTCTGCGGTACTGTAAGCAGAGTGAAGGTGTGTGAGTGCTACGAATTGCTGTTGCTGATTTTCACCACTGTAGAGGTCAGTGCGTGAATAAAGTTCATTGGAAACGATCACCGGAGTCTGTCACTTTGACTTCCTAGCGCAAGCCAGGAGAACCCCCGTACATCAAGATATTGCAAGAGAAGAGTGCAACATTGGTTCCCAGACGGGGAACAGTCGAAGCGGTGACAGTTGACAACAGGTATGGAAGGCGAGAAACGCGTAACTCGATCCGCCGCACGCGTGGAGGCGACAGAGCAACCGACGGAAGACATCACAATGATGATGAGACTTCTGCTCGACCAACAGAGACAGCAGAGAGAAGCCCAGGAGGAGGAAAAACGAGGCCGCGAGCGGGAGAAGGCAGAGGAGAAGGCAGTCCGCGAGCGGGAGAAGGCAGAGGAGAAGGCAGTCCACGAGCGGGAGAAGGCAGAGGAGAAGGCAGACAGCGAGCGGAAGAAGGCAGAGGAGAAAGCCTACCGTGAACTGAAGGAGCAAGAAGAAGCAGAGCGTCGCCAGCAAGAAGCTGCATACCGTGAACAGAAGGAGGCGGAAGAGAGGGAACATCGCCTGCATCAGGAAGAGTTGCTGCAAAACATCAAAGCCGGGACAGAGGGACTTCAGAGGGAAATCGAGGCAGTAAGCTTTCGCCTAAGAGAGGAGGTAGACCGCATTGATGCTAATCTCCAACAGGAAGCAGCGCGCCTCAACTCCCTCGAAGGGGAAGTAACCCGCCTCGACACCGTCATCTGCAGACTGGAGAGAAAGCTGGAAGAGAAAGAAGAAACAAAAGCAAGCTCCTCTTATCCAGCCAGATTTTACACCCAAGATAACCACCAGGCCTCCAAGCAACTTCGAGCCGAGGCGTCACCATTCGTCTCACACCAGGAGGAGGCATACCCCCCAGCCGGTCGTCCAGTGCAGCGGCCACAAACGTACGACGGGAAGGCACCGTGGGATGCCTACCACATTCAGTTGGAGGTGACCGCGCAGATCAACGGTTGGGGAGACCGGGAGAAAGCGAGTTTCCTCATCTCCAGCCTGACGGGACAAGCGCTGACAGTCCTGGAAACCATTCCACCCGAAGACAGGAACGACTACGCTGCCCTCGTTCGGACCCTCCGTGACAGGTTTCAAGATTCCCGAAACGCAGACCAGGCTAAGGCAGCACTCTACACGAGAAAGCGTAAGAAGGGAGAATCACTCATCGAGTTGGCAGCTGACATCGAGAGGCTGGTGAGGCGAGCGCACCCTGCGTTTAACAGGGAGGCAATCGACGATTTGGCTCGGGAGAAGTTTATAGATGCCCTCATCGACGACGAAGCGAAACGCCAAGTACAGGTGTTGGCTCCCTCTACCTTGGCGGAAGCAGTCAACACCGCTCTTCGTGTCGAGGCTATCGCTCAACGCGAGGTAGCGACCCAGAGAGCATCTCACCCTCATAGGATCAGAGCCATTGACAGCCAGGAGAAGTCGGAGGGTGACGGCGACACTCTCTCTCTGAACCAGTTTCGCCAGCTGATGGCGGAGTTCTTGGAGAAGATGCAAAACCGCTCCTTCCATCAAGACGGACAGCGAGGGCAAATTAGATGCTATAATTGCGACAAGACAGGCCACATCGCTCGCCGCTGTCCACAGGGAAGGAAGAAAACCACCACAGCCCAGGAAAACTAGGATGCGCCGGGCTTAAGGGGCATAGCCCGGCGTCCTCTGCCTCCACTGCCCCACATCGCATCAGTCATCGGTTGAAAGGTGTCCGCGTAGACCCAGGAAAGCCGGCGATCGAGGTGCACATCAACGGCAACCGTCATCAGGCACTGATCGACTCGGGAGCGACCATTTCTGTGATAAAGACTGGTCTGTACCCCTTCCAGAGAAGAGAGGAATCAGCGATGGTGCTCACTGACGTCATGCACAGACCGATCCCTGTGCACGGCGTCGTAACAGTGAAGGTGAAGGCCGGTGAGCTAGTTGTTTCTCACCCCTTTGTGATCGCCGATGTAGAAGATGACGTCATCCTGGGGATGGACTTTTTGCAGAAGCATTGCTGTGTTATAGACTGGGGACGGTCCCTTCTGCTGATTGATGGGCACCACGTGCAGTTGAAGGGTCTTGGGGGTGAAGGGAATGCTTCACTGCGGCCCTCGGGTGTGTTGAGGCGGATCGCCGCTCAAGAGACGCCCCTGGCAGTCGCACAGAGACAGGACCCGAACCTGCAGCCCATCATCCGCTGGATGGAGGACAGGCCTGTCCGCCCACCCTGGAGGAAGGTCGCCGTTACCAGCCCTGTCACCAAGGCTTACTGGACCCAGTGGGATGCCTTTCAGCTGACGGATGGAGCGCTGTACAGAAAGTGGATGGACGAGAAGGGAGAAACCTGCCGCCTTCTCCCTGTTCTGCCGAGAGCCATGCAGGAGGAAGTGCTGAGACAGGTGCACGATGACCCAGCAGCTGGCCACCTCGGGAGGCAGAAGACGTACCGACGCGTTTGTGAGCGGTACTTTTGGATTGGTCGACACAAGTCCGTTCGCAACTTGTGTCGGCGCTGTGCCATCTGTGCCTCACGGACAAGACCCCACAGTCGCCGTAGTGGCTCTAGCAAGACTGACAGTTCTGCAGTGGTAGCCAGGCCATTGGTGGATATCCCCCGTGAAGTGCCCCAGGGTGTGGAACCGCTCCAGGGTATGCTGCAGGCAGTGGGAAAGTCCGCAAGGACACACCTGCAGCGGAGCGTGGACGGAATGAAGACTGGTAACGACCGCAAGGCCTATCACCAGACCTCTTCTGATGGCACTGCACCGTGGTACCCCAACCCACGGGCTGAGAAGGGATGCACCACCAAGCTGGCCCGGCCACCGGGAGGACGTTACGTGAACCGTGCCCGTTTCTGGAAGTACCAGGGAGAACTACCGCCGGACTGGTGGCAGTCGCCACGACGTCACCCTGACCCGACCGACGACGAGCCCACAGAGAGAGACACTGTACCAGGGCCTTCCTCGGAAGACGAGAGCGTGGATGGAGCGACCCCTGATTATGTACAGACATATACGCGGCGAGAGCGGCGTGTGATGCGCCCATCTCGCTTCCTGTGAGGAGTTCTTTATTTTCAGTGACAGTATGGACAGTGGTCTTGCAGACATTGACCCCATGGACTGGGCAGATGCTACCGCAAGGAAGCTTTCGCCCATGTGTCAGGTTTCTGCATCTAGGCCACTCATTTTGTAATTTTTGGACTACCTGGACTGCGGATTGACTCTTTCCCGGTATTTTGTTGTTGTTGTTGATGATAATGTTGTTGCTAGTTGTGTATTTTGAGGTGCTAGTTTATGGTGTTTGGTAAATTGAATGATGGAGTTGTGTATGTAGTGAGACCGACGAGGTCGTTTCGGTCTTTAGGGGGGGAGCTATGTTGTGAAGACACTAGAATTTTCTCCAGTGTTGCTGGCAGCGTCGCAGGCGTGTTTATCAGTCAGGTCACGGCCTTGACCCGCGCGCGACCGAGTTAGGCTAATATTAGCTTGTTGTGACACAGTAAGTCAGTCGCGTCGCAGTTAGGGATGTGGGAGTATGTGCGATATTGTGCTGGTAGTTTCTAGAAGTTGTGGAAATGTATATAAGGAGCGAAAGCGAGTGAGAGAGAGAGAGCAGCAGATACGACAGGGTTAAAGGTGAGAGCTTTGACCCTGTACAGAAGCGAGTTTCTGCTGTGTGCTAGCGAGCCTCTGCGGTATTGTAAGCAGAGTGAAGGTGTGTGAGTGCTACGAATTGCTGTTGCTGATTTTCACCACTGTAGAGGTCAGTGCGTGAATAAAGTTCATTGGAAACGATCACCGGAGTCTGTCACTTCGACTTCCTAGCGCAAGCCAGGAGAACCCCCGTACATCAAGATATTGCAGAGAGGAGTGCAACACTATCAACATTTCTGACGTAGCTCTCTGTGGCCGAGTGGTTGGCGCGCATAATTTGCATTCGCTAGCGGCCTGTGGGTGCGGGGTTCGAAGCTGCGCGGATCTCGCGCTGCATCCTTGAGCAAACTACTTCACTAAATTTGCTTCTCCTCACTCAGGAGTAAAACCCTGTACTTGTGAGGGCAGTGATTGCAAACGATAGTGCAAGTAACCATTGTCTGTGGCGGTGAGCCATCCAGCAGGTTGGAATAGGCCTACTCCCCGGTCAGAGGAGTTGGTGATGGCATCTAATTGGTGCATCTTGTCTGTCTGTCACTGTGTTTGGCGCCAGGTGCCAGTGAAAAATATATCAAGCTGCCCAGTGATTGGGGGAAAAGTGTAAAGCGGTCTGAGTCTCAGACATGGGTATGAAGTCGCTATGTAAAACCACACCATTACCTTTCACTTATTTTGAATGCCTTTTAAACAAATGTCAAAAGCGTCATTTCAAGATTTTTTATGGTGAATAACGTTTGACATGCCAACAAAGTAATGGTTTTTCCTTCTTTGTTGGATGCACAAGCATGCAAGGAAAGACAATGAACAGTTCTGTGACGCTATGGCTATCTTTGAGTTTTAATGACTACAACCAAACGTTCATCAGGCAGGACCCGTATCCAGAACGGCGATTTATCTTTTTAACACTCGATTTATCCCCTAACCCCGGGTTATCTTGATCGGTTAGATAAGGTACGCTCGTCAGAGGATCCTAGGTTGCGCTTTGCTATATATACTGGTTTCCAGCCAAGGGAGAGCGGAACAGACAGTTGGATTCAGTGTGGTCGTATTCTTCACTTTTTCTTCTGGACATTGATCAGTGTCAACGACAGAGGTGGAAAAGGAAAGAGTAATGAGTTGTTCATGCATATTTGCAGACACACAGTTAAAGTGTTTACAGTGGATTAAACGCATTTTTGAAACACCGCACACTAATTGAAGATTTACACAGATCCGAATCAACATTGACCATTTGCTTCGTTAACGGCAAGAAAATAATCTGACTAGTGAGCTGAAGGTGTGTGTAAACCATACCATTTAGAAGAGGAATGGTAATGGTAGAATATAGAATAAATACATGAATAACAGGCTACAGAGTTCAAAGGACAATCAATGGCAGTTGAAGGAGTGAGTTGCATTATAAGCAATTGGAACGACCATCTGGACGGATAGATATAAAATAAGAAGCAAGGCATGTAGATGAAAGGATCCATAATAAATAGTTAAATAAACAAACGAGCTGACAACGATAACATCCGATGATAGGATGAACCTATAGGTGGAACTGAAGGAGTGTTTGCCACATCCACGCATCAGTGGATGAATGAGTGAATCTTATTGATAGAAGGATGCACAAGTGAATACTCAAGATGTAAAATGAACGGACAGATGACAGAGTTTAATATCCCATATTCTTAAAACGTCTAAAATATTTACAGTTCGTGTGCCCGTGCTCTAGTATGTGCGTGTATGTGTGTGTGTGTGTGTGCGTGCGCGTGTGTGCGTGCGTGCGTGAGTGCGTGTGTGCGTTTGTGCATATATGCTTGTTTGTGCGCGCGCGCGTGTGTGTGTGTGTGCGTGCGGCTGCATGCGTGTGTGTGTGTGCAAGCGCGTGAATGCGTGTGCGTGCGTGTTTGTGTTTGCGTGTATGTTTGTATGTGAGCGCGCGCGCGTGTCTGTGTGTGTGGCCGTGTCTTTGCGTGTTTGTGAATGTGTGTTTGTGAGTATGTGTGTGCAAGTGTGTGCATGTGTGTGTGCGCGCGCGTGTGTGTTCGTGCGCGCGTGTGTGCGCGCGCGTGCATGTCTGTGTGCATGTACGTGCGTGCGTGTGTGTGTGTGTGTTTGTGAGTGAGAGAGAGAGAGAGAGAGAGAGAGAGAGAGAGAGAGAGGCAGACAGGCAGGCAGGCAGGCAGGCAGACAGACACACAGACACACAGACAGACAGACAGACAGACAGACACACAGACAGACACACAACCAGACACACAGCCAGACACACAGGCAGACAGACACACAGACAGACACACAGACAGACACAGACAGACACACAGACAGAGACAGTTTCTCGCGCGCACGCACACACACACACACACACACACACACACACACACACACATGCACATTCATAGGCTGACATATGCAACGCGAGCACGCACACACACAGAGAGCCGGACGGACGGACGGATTTTCAGGCAGGCAGACAAGCAGATGCAAAGACAGAGGATACGTTCCGTCTCACAGAGAGTGCCCCCCCCAAAAAAAAAACAGAAAAATCTTCAGACTGATCCTCAGAGCAACTGGAATATGTGCAAGGTAAACCTGAATCTGATGTCAAGGGCGCGCGCAAACGCAGACAGAGAGAGAGAGAGAGAGAGAGAGAGAGAGAGAGAGGGGGGGGGGAAGGATAGAGAGAAAAAAAGGAGAGAGAATGAAGGAGAGAGAGAGAAGGAAGGAGAGAGAGACAGAGAAGGAAGGAGAGAGAGAGAGAGAGAGAGAGAGAGAGAGAGAGAGAGAGAGAGAGAAGGCGAGAAAGAAAGAGAGAAAAGGAGAGAGAGAGAGGAGAAAGAGAGAGAGAGAGAGAAGGAAAGAGAGAGAAAGAAGAGAGAGAGAAGGAGAGCAAGAGGAGAGAGAGAGAGAAGGAGAGAGAAGGAAAGAGAGAGAGAAAGGAGAGAGAGAGAAGGAGAGAGAGAGGGAGGGAGAGAGAAAGAGAAAGGAGAGAGAGAAGGAGAGAGAGAAAGGAGAGACAGAGAGAAGGAGAAACAGAGAGAGAGAGAGAGAGAGACGTCCAGACAAACAAAACCAAGGGAAAAGGTCAGTGCCTTATTTTTTACAGCCAGATGTTATCACGATCCACACTATTCACAGGTCAGGGTTAAGTGATGTACATGTACATTTTGCAATACTAATCGGAACGGACGGACACGATAAAATACGTTGTATAGACCGCCTTTGTTTAGAATGTTATAAGTATGACGAAACGAGCTCTCACCTCGACCTACACGTAAAGTACATGTATAGTGTGTGGGCAGAAAACAAAGGCGAACACCATGATGATGAGAACAGAGTGTAGGCCTATTGAACCAGTTGAACTAGAGGAGAAATAGCAAATAACAATTCTACCTACTCAAATACCGAACTGCACATGAAAAATACATGTATGACTTCATACATCTTCAGGTAATAATGAAATACCTCCGAGGGAAGCGGTGTAGTTACCGCTTTGCTAGGAAGCGCTTGAATAGAAAAGTAATGGAGACTCATGTTTAAGTTAGATGCTGGTATGTCTACAGTTTACCGTTATAAAGTTGCTGTTTCTTAGTTCTACTGTCCGAGCAGAGATAACACCTTTATCAAGGCCCTGAGGTCCAGCTGGAAATGCGTCATCACCCTTTCAATGTGCTAGCTTGCTGAAAACCGCGAACAAGACTCAATGTGGGGTAACAATGAAGTCAGTGCTGACTCAAGGTCCCGACCTACTTCCACTGGACCTTGCAGTGACCTCAGGAGACACAGATAAGAGGGTCACGAGGAGGCGAGGGAAAGATTTGAACCTATAAGTCGCACGCTAACCACTTCTAATGGGTTTGGCAAACATCAGCAGGTCAAGGCTACAGGTATCAAATGTCCTTCAGTTGGTTACAGAAAAGAGTATTATAACCGATCTTTGGTGACAGTATGGGGCATTTCATACCACAGCATCGTAAAATGTATCATGTATCGCGAACCAATTTCAAAGTAGGTAGCAGCAGCAAACACATTTATTCTTTTAAAAGTAAGTTTTTAACTTGTGCATTTTTATAAAGAGATTGGTAATATAAGTTTAACAAACAAACAAACAAATAAATCAAGAGAATATATATTTTTGGTTGTGAAGATATACCACTTTAAACATGCTATTCCGTCAACGAGCGGAAAACAACTGATTACCCTCACATGTTCTCCACCAACAGCATATGCCACGAATTCGCGAAAGGATCTGAAAACAAAACCAACAATTTTACGAACCTTTTGTTGTTGGGAATTCACTGTGCCAAAAGTAACGCATTGTTAGTAAAAGTGCATTCTATAAGATACGCCAAACTAGAAGCAAAAAAGTATTTTCAAACGTTGAAAGAGGCTTCAAACGGAAAATTTCAAGGGCTCCTGTGCAAAATAAAACGAGCAGACAAGTCCAAAAATGAATTTTTGAACAGATTATTTACTGGACAGTTCAGTTTTCTTTTCAAACTGCACACTTTATTAAAATTAAATGGTCAATGTTTTCAAATTTGTAAAATCTTCAATTTGCCACATGGAAAACCCCAGTTTCAAGGAGTGGCAAATTTGAAACTCTAATATCTTTTGAACAAATGAAGATACCAAAGAAATGCTGTATGCTGTTTTGTTACACTGAATGTTATTCAACCATATAGCCAGTAACAATGACTTACACGGGTTACTCTTCTTAACTATAAATAATTCAAAACATGTAAAAGACCGTTGGAAATTGAGGATGACAAACTTCAAAGAGTGCTTTTTTTCGAAAGTACTGAAAGTGCATTAAGAAAAGTCCATGTGAATCATTAGTTTTCACAAATGCACATATGTTTGCTGAAATAAGCTTGACAACTTCAGGACAAAACCTACGTATTTAACACTTAATTCTCTCTGCACCAGGAGGCACGCAAAATCTCGATGCATTCTCTCCAGACTGTCCTCGCTCTGGCCCCGACCTTGACCTCTTCACATGTCTCCACCCTGCTTCCATTGTCTGTCTTCAACTTGCACCTCAAAGTATTTTGTGAGATAGTCTTGTAACGTACATGCCTACCTATCCATATTCTACATACAGAAAAGTAACAAAAGTTCGATCATCAAACTCTCCAATATCCACAACGCAGTCATTGCACGAGGTTCTACTACTAGAAGAAACAACATAAAATCAAGCATTTTCCATGCAAACTTCAATGCATCCAGCTACGAAATAACTTACAAGCTAAAATCATTAAGATATACAAGATATAAATCATTAAGCGAGTCACAGGGAAAACTCCCGATTCTGTGCAAAAATGATTCAGATTCTGCGGTTGATGGCGCGGCAGTCTTCGGATGCCATGTTGACTCATCTGAGCTGGTACACACGTCAATCGAGATGGGCGTGGTTGTCTGCGTTGATCGGCTTGCGTGATGTTTGCATTACAGTCAGTTTATTACATTTGTATTTACTGCATTCAGCATAAATTCCTTTTTCCATCGAGTGCAAAGATGCTATATGTTACTGATTGTCTACAAACGTTATTTTGACTGATTTCGATCGCGCGAACAAGTACGCCATTCTGGTCGCTATGGTAATCAAGGCGACCTTGACATCCTACGAGATTCCCTGCTTTGGTTGAGTGGCGTAGGGTTTGCGCAACCTTTATGGCATTGGTTTTGTATCTGTCATATTCAGCAGAAATATATTTTTCTAAAACGTTTGGTTAAGATATATTCTATTCAATCGTGTCATCGTAGAAAACGCAAAAAAGATAGCTTAATTTTCAGCACAGTTTAAATATATTCTTTCTGTGCATATTAATCAACAAGGACAAATTTGGGGTTTATAAAACAAGACCACTAACTTTCTCCTTCTGGTCCGAGTAATTTCCTTAATAGCCACAGTGAACGGAGAGCAGAGAAGGGAAATTTCTCTTGCTTAGTGGAAGCCCCACGCTCACACAACATTGGACGAAGGAGCATAGCCAGTGACCCTTGCACAGGTCAGCGCTTCCCAGGAGTGCTCTCTTCCGTGCCCTCATACGCACACTCTATGGATATAAAATAAGCAGAAAAGAAAGATGAAACACGATTCTTTAAATAGCAGTACGATTTCCAGACATTTAATATGACACTTGCACACCACAATAA
>JAWQFJ010001709.1:33797-46509 GCA_034096865.1 Theodoxus fluviatilis
AGAGTAAGAGCACGTTAAGTCTCGATTTCCCCTTTCCCCCCACCTCTTTATGAATCGGTCAGAGAGACGCGGGGGTTCATTCGTACCCCCAACCCACGGGGGGACATCGACACGGACCCCAGCGCACGGCAAACACGCTGCCACAGTAACATACAGGAAGACTTTCTGCCCTTGTCTCAGGTAGTGAATCATCGTCCAGTCACCTCACCCTATCTTCACCACCCCACCCCTGACCCCCTCTCCACAATCACCATGTAGAGGTCTGGGATTGGACTGGGGGGGAGGGGGGTGGAGATAAGGAGAGATAACCTTGCGACGATGGGGCTGGGGGTGGGGGTGGGGGTCCGAAAAGAAGAGACCACCAATGAGTGGAGCTTAAGATGTCTACCCACGACCTCTCCAGGCACACAGACATTGTGCGAGACGGACAACATTGATATGCTAGTGCCTTTCCATGTCGTCTTTGTATGGGAGAGACAGCCAGCGGATGAAGCGAGCGAGAGAGACAGAGAGAGAGAGAGAGAGAGAGAGAGAGAGAGAGAGAGAGAGAGAGAGAAATAAAACAGAAAGATAAGCAGGCTGGCAGCAGAGAAGCGTTCAGGCAACAGGCAGGCAAAATAGGTGGCAGACAGGCAGGCACACACATAAGCACGCATGCACGTACGCACAAACACGCACACACACACACACACACACACACACACACACACACAATTTACACACACGCACACACACACACAGAGTCATAACAAACAAACAAATACACAACCTCCTGACTCCCTCCCTCGCCTGAACATGCCCCCTTTCCCATTCGGACGCGACCCCTCGACGCCCTGGCCGGGCAAACACAAGCACGCTCACACAGATTGAATGGGTGAGTGTAGGAAAATGCCAAGGTTGAGGAGACTAGAGGCTTGACAGCGACGCACTGACAGGTAGAAAACGTATATTCTAATTCATGAGATGAGGTTTGGAAAGTCGTATTGTGAAGCAGAAGATAGATAGCCTGGACTCAGTGTGTATGCATGTGTACATGTAGGCTTCATACCTCGCTGCCTTAGGAAGCTTGAGCAGCCGTCTTGTCTGTCACCCACTCCACCCCCCTATGGGTTGGAGGAAGGAAACATACCCGCCGCATGCCCCTACCTGATTTGTCTTGTCTGTCACCCACTCCACCCCCCTATGGGCTGGAGGAAGGAAACATACCCGCCGCATGCCCCTACCTGATTTGTCTTGTCTGTCACCCACTCCACCCCCTATGGGCTGGAGGAAGGAAACATACCCGCCGCATGCCCCTACCTGATTTGTCTTGTCTGTCATCCACTCCACCCCCTATGGGTTGGAGGAAGGAAACATACCCGCCGCATGCCCCTACCTGATTTGTCTTGTCTGTCACCCACTCCACCCCCCTATGGGCTGGAGGAAGGAAACATACCCGCCGCATGCCCCTACCTGATTTGTCTTGTCTGTCACCCACTCCACCCCCCTATGGGCTGGAGGAAGGAAACATACCCGCCGCATGCCCCTACCTGATTTGAAAAGGGCGAATTACCCTGGAAATCAAGACCTGACTTGCTATTCCTATAGTTGTTTTGTAATCAATGGCCCTACGTAGCCCACGATGGCGGATAGAATGTAAAATTCCATTTTTTAAGTCTGTGTCGCAATAACTTCTTCAATTCATTTATTCTCTGTCCTCTTTTGTCTCATCGCCCTTTGTTCTGGGAAAATATTTTGTGAAAATCCTTCATTTCTTTAAAAATTGGAGATGGTAAGTATTTTTATGATTTTTATTTTCTAAGAACAATTAATGCAGTCCGGTGTGTGTTTCCTTATCTGACTTGTCTTTTTCTTTCAGAAGCGTGCTGGTTGACTAAATAAAAGTTTCTGCATTTTATTTAAACGTCTTCATCAGCTATTAGTTAAAAGGAGAGTGCTTTTTATTTTAAAAAAAGCAACACTGCAATGAAAAATTAATCAGACTGCTCGTTTTGTTGGAAATACATTTTCTTCTCTCTTTTTTTTAAATCTTTTTTGGTGTTGTTGTTGAAAAGTAAAACTTTACATTTGAAGCTGATTTGTGAGTTTGCTCATGGCACGAAACGACAGGAGCAAGTCACGTGACTTGGATTTTGTGACGCTGTGCGTTACTAGTGATACGTAATTCGTTGAAAATGGGACGTAGTAAGTTTGAAATGGGACGAGTTGGTGTCGAGTGATTGGAAATTGTTTAAAATATCAATTATTTTGAAACAGTCAATACTTCCAAGATAGCTGTAGTATTCATTAAAACATTATCGAATTTTGTATCAAAATCATCCCTCACTTTGCACTTTTTTCTTTGACGACTTCTTTCTGTAAATTCTTTAAATTATCAAAACAGTTGGACTGCAATCTTTTATTCAACGTGGGGATTCTGCAAGGCAATGCTGATGCGAAAAAAGTTGTAGATTTTGTGAGGACGCATTCACACATACTTTCCCTGCGTTATGCTGTACTCTACTTCAGCATAGCAGGTTGAGAAGTTTTGATTGACTGTTTTTTAATGACTGAAAATGCACATTATCATTGAAAGTATAGGGTTTTGGAGACTCTCTTTGGATACATTAATTCCAAAAATGATTTTACATTAGATTTCAGCCACTTGATTGAAGAGATGAAAGCATTAGGGTCGATTCGAAATTTATAATAAAAGGGAGATAACCATCACCAGTCATAAAGGAAGGTCAAGGGAAATCCCCCAAGTGGTGTCGTCTGCTACTTCGATGCCAAAGTTTACTACAGAAATCAAAACATGACATACAATCCCATCTACTGCTGTGATGAGAACACTAGAATATAAGTATCTTCGAAATTTGATGGCAATCGGCACGTCTGTCGCTTCCATGATTGTAAACCTCATGGCCTCGAAGCATGTTAATTTATCTCCCTAGTCTTACAAGCGACTTCCAATGAGGGACCTTTTTGGAAATTATCTCCCTTGCCGCCGCTTGGTGGCGTGTCGGCTCCAAGGGGCTTTCTCGGCAACTTCCGCCAGCTTTCCTCCATTGTTTTTCTGCGTGACGACCAAGCTTTTCATCGTTTTTCTGGCTTTTTTCGGCATCCAGTAAGCCCAAATGAAGAGTTTTGGTGACATGACGCTACCCGAACTTCGAGCAGAATGCAAGAAAAAAGGTGCAAAGCAGGATGGCCGGAAAAAAGAACTCGTCGAAAGGTGAGTTGAATCAATGTCTGAATGTGTGCGTTCTTTCTACCGACTACTGTGACTGGGTTTTGTTTATTTAGTTTTGCAACGTTTGCCTTTTGTAACTTGTGGGAAATATTATTGATTAAAAAGGAGAACTTTTACTAACGATTTTTGTTCATTTTTTTATTGTTTTGGGGGTTTTTGATCTCTAAATTGACTGTTTCGATTAGCTTTAGTTTGGTTTGACTTGCCTCAGAACTGGTGGTTTTTTGTTGTTGTTGTTGTTGTTGTTGTTTTCGTTCTTTCTCACTCAACACGTGGTTTACACAGCTGATAGGCTACTTAATGTATACACAATCCTGATAATTATTCTTAGCAAGGGGAAAAATTAATTCAAACCTATAGGCATGAATCAAGTATGTTGAATTTTGTTTCTCATTCCAGAGAAATGAATCATCAATGATCAATCACAAGGCTATCATTTCACACATTTGTGTTTTGTTTCAGATTGGGATTCTACGAGAAGTACAAGCACTTTGGAAGGAAAGATGATGGGAAAGAAAAGGCCTTCTCTCTGGATGTTCCAGACCCCAGCAAATACCGGGACATCCACCTGGACACACCGCTACCAGCAGTGACAGGGAAGCTTGTTGAGGGGTATCTACTGTTAGTGGATGCTGATCTGAAGCAGGTTTGTAACAATGTTTCGTTTTTTCTTCTTTTTTAATCTCTTCATTTCAAAGGTGATGTAAAAATCTAAACATTAATAAACATCTCTAACAGTCTGCCAACATCAGCTCCTGTGATTATTCAGGTCTGTCTACCTCAAAATAAAACAAAAAAGTGACTAACCTGGTGACTAATATGTGACGCAGGTGTATTTTAACCCCGGTTATTTTGTTCACTGCAAGGTTTAGATAATCCGGGGTTAGGGGTTAACCTGAGGTTAAAAAATAAAAACCTGTGTTGAAAGTCTCACCCCTGCTTTAGAACATGTGTAATGAGTAGAGTGCGAAAGCTATTTTTAGCTTTGTTAAAGAAATATTTGGGTTGATTTTTAAAAGAAAACTTTGTGTTGAAAGTATCGCCCCTGCTTCATGACAGGTATAATGAGTAGAGTGCGAAAGCTATTTTTAGCTGTTTAAAGAAATATTTGGATTGATTTTAATCCTTTTCCCCTTGTTTATGTTGCAGGTCAGCAAGTCTCTCTATGACGAAACGTTTCTGCAGTATTGCCGTTGGGCTGCCGGGGATGCCGATGACAGCTAATTCGTGGCAGCACGGTGCCGGGCACAGATGAAGAATGGGGTGACCTACCTGGTGAACATCCAGCTGGATGCGATTGGGGCTGTCCTTGCAGCAGAGTGCGAGTGTGCTGCAGGCATGGGGCCAGATGCTCACTGTAAGCATGTGGCTGCCGTTTTGTACGGATTGTCCGTGTACAAGAAGGAAGGGATGCTGAAGACTGAGAGTACCTGTACGCAGAAGCTTCAGCAGTTCCACGCAACAAAGAAGCCGCATGGAGGATCACCAGTCAAGGCTGCTAACTTGTCATTGCCATTTGGTGAAAACATTGTCAGAGACCCAAGGCCGGAGCAGTTCAGGAACAGAGCAGGTTACAATACGTTCTTTTTGAACACCTGGGAAGCTTGCCCTGGGGTGTCACGCAGGCCTGTGTCTCACCTGTTCGAACCAGCGAACATGTACGGCTTTGTGCATGACCACAATTATGGTGAGACAGACTATGAGACTGACTGCCTCAGAAATTTGAGAGTCCATGGACTTACAGAAAAAGGGCGACAGGAGATCGAAAAAAGCACGCGGGGCCAAGCAAGCAACTTGAAGTGGGCTGCTGAGCGCACAAAGAGACTGCACTCGTCCAACTTTGGGCGGATCTGCAAAATGACGGAACGGACAGATGCCCGTAGCTTTGCAGAGCAGCTCACCCAGCCCTCAAAGTTGTCGACGAAGCCGATCCAGCATGGCAAGCGGTATGAACCTGAAGCCGTGAGGAAGTTCTCGCTTTGCCACAAAAAGGAGGTGAGCGACTGTGGCATTTTAGTCAGTGCTGATCACCCGTTCCTCGCTGCATCACCAGATGAAATCATCATAGAGAATGATGGTGAAATGTCCGTTTTGGAAGTCAAATGTCCATATTCGGTGAAAGATGAAGTGATTTCAGCCAAAACAGTACCATATTTGGTTCAGACGAAGAGCTCCCTCTCCCTCAAAGGAAATCATGACTACTATTACCAAGTCCAAGGACAAATGCTGTGCACAAAGGCAAAAAAAGCTTACTTTGTTGTCTTTACCTTCAAAGGTTTGGTCGTCATCGACATTCCTCGAAATGAAGCATTCATTGAGGACATGGTCAGCAAACTTTCTGCTTTTTTCAACAGTCACTTCCGTCATGTTTTCCTGGAAACCCACCTGTACAGAACGTACAGAGGGGAGGAGGAGTTGGAATCTAACTAGGAGAATGAATGTTGTGCTGTTCTGCCAATGCATAGTGCTAGACGGAGTATCTGAAATTAACCAGGCTTTTTTTCTCTTCAAGTTCATATGATTGCAGTAGAAACATGATCGCGGTCTGGTTCATGCGTCCAAGTTCAAAATGTGGATAGTATCTTCTAAGTTTACCAACATCAGAAGGAACTGGTTTACTGGTGTCAGAGCTGTACATCCACTGGAGTAGTTGTAGATCAGGTGATCCACTGCATCACCAAGTGACCAGAAGGCATGCATACAAATGTCATAAGTTTCTAATCCTGTGTAATGGTGTACAAGTTTGTCATCATGCTTGATAGCTTCAACAGACAAGTAGGGCTGTCCTTTAGTACGTTCTGTATCACTATCAGGTTGTTCACATTCATCCTCCTCCTCGCTTGATACAGAATGAACCGTAAAGGAGTAGCTGGATGAAGAGCTGCATTCTGCTGAAGACTTCTGTCATGGAGTTGCTTGGTCACTGCATTCAGCACCACTGCTTTCAGGCCTAGTGTTAACTTTTTTTCTTTTTGTTGTTGATGCCGTTTGCTTTGAATGTTTCCTGTTGCATACAATACTATTTATCATACTGGTGTGTGCGCAAGAGTGATTTTTAATGTTTGCACAATATGTTTGTATACTTAACAACAATGTGCTGGTGTGACTGTGAGCGTAACTTGGTGTTTCTGTTTAGTTAGGTTGTGTTTTTGTCTGAAACTATAATAATGATGATGGTGGTAGCAAAAGTACTTGAGAACTGTCTGTCTGAACTGTTAAATATATGTTTGCTAAGGCCGAAGTCACACGGACATGGTGTTTGCCCTAAACAAACGCCAAACACAATGTTTTTCATTTGTCCGTCTGAAATAATGTGCGAACAAAACTGTTTTGCTGTGTTTGTGCCTTGGCTGGCGTTTTACTGCAAATTTAAATTCCATAACACCTTTTTCAGCATAGTGTATGGAGCAAAAACACTGCAGTGTGACTTGGGCCTAGTGTGTTTGGAGGAATATTTGTTTGTTTTACAAAGTACATGTATGTGAATGTAATGTGCATTTCATTTGGCTTGTAAAACATATAAATTTGAAATAAAGGTCAGGTGTGCAGCAAGTAATAGCTCTTGGGTCCATGCAAAGTGTGTGAATGTTGTTTGAAGATGTCATTTCTGTAAATAAAACTTAATCAGCAGCCGCTTTTTGACCTGGATTGTAAATGATTTTTGCTAAAAGATGGGTGCATCTAAAAAAGAAAATGTTTACTTCAAAGAGCAATTTGAGATTCAAAAACTGAATTTTCACTTAGAGGATCCATCGGCACAGGTGGATTTCTTCTGTTGTGATAAGCCTGTTGAGGAATCATGTCATGAGAATTATAAATAGCGGCTGCTGACTAATTTGTTATTTAATTTTATCTCATGTTTTGCTCCCACACATTCATACAAAACTTTCACAGTCACATCCACTAAAACAGTATACATTATGAGTATGTAAGTGGTAACATGGCCTAAGTCGCATTTTAATGCATTCATCAAACATAACAGCATACATCAGGGTTTCATGTTGGCATTTGTCATAAACTGTAGCCTACTACTGACTAGCAGGGCCTAATATTAATAACAATAATTAAAAGACTGGTTTATACGTAAATTATAATATTATACATGTTCAGGGTTTTACACCCTTGGAAAAGGAAAACACTTTTAAAGCAGGGTCACTAGGTCATATTTTCATCTCAGTAGCAACGCATTCTGAACATCTTGACCGCACAAAATCAATCCCCAGATTGGTATGATCATCCACAGCACAAACAAATAAAAACAGAATTTTACTGATTTCGCCCAAAATGGTATTTTTGGGGGTAACCACACTGGGTTTTTTTGTTTGAGTTTCTGGATAGAGCCCTATTTGCTCAAGCAAACCTTCCAATGATTGTTTTACGGAAATTGCAAAGAAAGAAACAAACAGTGATGATCTGTGTGGCGAGCTTTGTTTCAAGCAGGTTCAGCTTCTGTTGGCAGATAGCATATACCTTTGCCATACCAATCACCCTTTCTACATGGACACGTTTGCTTGCAATTTTTCGGTCATCTGCCCGTGTGTTTGGGGATAGTCTGTTCTTCTGCTTGAAAAATGCAGGAATGTTGATTTGGACACCATGCACAGCAAAAATGTCTTGAACATTAAAGCCTTTGTCGGCCATGATAGAGTCATGTGGGTCACAAAGTGTCGTCAAGGCGGACCTCTCCACGATTTGGCGATCACTGCTGGATCCACCATAGGCATCAGACACAAAAGAGGTTAGCCCCCCTGGTGTCACACCTACCAACACTTTCACTGTATTGGCATGTTTGTACGATGAAAATGAATGTCTCTGTACCTTGGGGTTTGAAGGACGTTTCACACGAACTTCTGTCGCATCCACAATTACTCTGGTTGATGGGAATTTCCTTTTAAAGTCCACCGGACAATGATGGCTCACCATTGGTCGTTTTGGCCACCAGTCCACCTCCTTCCATTGAAAGTAGCAAAAGTTCACCCAAGTAGTAAACACCTTCTGCACAACAAACTCTGACACACCAAACATGCGTCCAAGTTCAAAATGTGGATAGTATCTTCTACGTTTAACCAACATCAGAAGGAACTGGTTTACTGGTGTCAGAGCTGTACATCCACTGGAGTAGTTGTAGATCAGGTGATCCACTGCATCACCAAGTGACCAGAAGGCATGCATAAAAATGTCATAAGTTTCTAATCCTGTGTAATGGTGTACAAGTTTGTCATCATGCTTGATAGCTTCAACAGACAAGTAGGGCTGTCCTTTAGTACGTTCTGTATCACTTTTGGGTTGTTCACATTCATCCTCCTCCTCGCTTGATACAGAATGAACCGTAAAGGAGTAGCTGGATGAAGAGCTGCATTCTGCTGAAGGCTTCTGTCATGGAGTTGCTTGGTCACTGCATTCAGCACCACTGCTTTCAGGCAACGAGCAAGTGGACACAATCTGCACAGACTCAGGACTGCACTCAGACATCAAACTGTCCTTGGATACTCCATCAACACATATTTGTTCAGAGTAGACCAAATCTAAATCTGTGTAGACTCTTTTTCTGTCCAATTCTTCTTCTGTTCGCTGCTCCCACTCCTTTGCTGCCTTGCGCTTTCGGTTCTTCTCCTTCTTTCGCTGGCGTTCCTCTCTACTGAGCTGAGCTGCTGTCTTCTCCTTGCTCCATTTTAAGACTGAAGTAACCGCAGTTTTTTTCAGGTTTCGTCGGCTTCTCTGCAGTCCTGAAAAAGTAATAAATCTAAATGTTTATTCCTATTTATATCTGTTGTACTATTAGGCTTACACTCTCTGACATAAATAGATGACCTTTTCCCTCTTATACATCAGGGGCAAGAAAAAAATGTGAGGTCTATTACAAACATTCACAGCTGTACACTTGTATACAAAATAAAACAAGCCTTCCAAGGCTTTATCTAGTGTATGTGCACACATGTATTAATATAAACAAACACAGTCACAGTCAGGACAGTGACCAGAAAAAGTTGTGTTGTGTGCAATTTTTTCATGTTTTTACCCCATTAATCTTCCCAATTAGGTACAGATAAATATACATACCTGCCTTGGGCAAAGGCTGTTATTATTTGTTGACTCCAGCCAAAAACCAAGGCTACAGCAAAATGTTGTTATGTTATACTGTTATGTGGGGATTATCTTCAGCCGTGGAAAGCTCCTAACATAACAACTGGCATTCTCTGGAGACAGAAATCAAATCCCCTGAAGACGGAGTGTGGCTGCCTATATGGCGGGGTGTTCAAAAACAGTCACACACGCAATCATCTCACCCACTTGGGTGATCCTGGGAGTGTTTAGCCCAGGTACGCAACAACAACAACAACAACAACAACAATATACATACCATGTACTGTTAGGTCCTTGTTGTGATAATCAGATTCAACGAAGTGAGCATGGCATACGATGCTGTGGGTCGTCGGTTCAAACTTTCTTTTCTTCAGTTGTCTTGTTTCGTCGTCGACGACCGACTCTATTCCGCGTCTAACAGCATGCATCCAACTCTTTTTTCGCTCCTCATCTTGTGGAAACGAATGCCCACCACGCCTTGAACATCCAGGAACGCAACAATATCCACTCGGCATCCTAATCTTTACTAAAAAGTCGCAGAATGTCGATATACAAAGGCAGAAGAGACACAGGAAAGACTCGTGAGTAATGGCGAAATCGTCTGCTAAAGCCCCTTGGAGCCGACGCGCCGCCAAGTGGCGGCAAGGGAGATAATTTCCAAAAAAGTCGACCATTAATTCGATGTTTAGTATGAACCAATCAAATGCGACTACGGGCGCCATATTTTCGTTGTTGCTAGGCACAGGAAGTGGCGCACTCTAGTGTGAAGCAGTTAGAGCGCCTTCTGAGATGATCCCAGCTGCTGCGCGACCTTGACAAAAAGTTGACCTCTGCCACTGGGTGATAGGTCACTGGAGGAATGCAGGATTTTTGTTTCCCGCAAAAGCGAAGATGAAGTAGAGTACAACGGAAGCAGGATATGACTTTAACTATGAGTGTCTAAAGCACAGAGGCATGAAGACCGAGTGAGCTGCAGTCACTGTAACCAAAGGCTTGAACCGCATGATTTGCACGAGCTTATCATGGAAAGAGTGGTTGGCTCTGAACACCTACGCAATCAAAACAGGGCTCAAGTACTGATTATTATATAACTTGTTGTTCGTCTTGATGCAGATCTCTGTCTACTTTCTTTCCACAGATTACACTGAAGGGAAAGCTGGCCGAGACTGGCTTTTTTCGGTAGTTCCCGTTTGTGTTGGGGGTAATGGCTGTCCCACTGAGTCTTCATGCGCTCCTCTCAAGAGGCGAATAACTGGGGAATTAGTGACTTGACTTGCGCTGACTCTAATCAACTGTAGTAAATTGTTCATGATCAATGGCCTTACACAGCCTACAAAGGCTGTTAGGCATCATCGTCATCATCATCCATCATCCATCGTCCATCATCAATCATCAATTATCAATTATCAATTATCAATCAGCAATCATCAATCATCTATCATCAATCAATCAATCAATCAATCATCAATCAGCAATAATAATAATCTTCATCATCAATCATTCATCATCAATCATCAATCACCAATCATTCATCATCATCATTCATCATCATCATTCATCATCATCATTCATCATCAATCAGTAGTTCACGGCACTTTCCAAGACATCTTTAACTCACCTCCATCCATCCCCTTGAAATTCTTTTGATATGCAGAGGGACAAGACCCCGTTTCGCTTTGATTGCGGTTTTTTTAAATTTCGCTTAGAAATTTGTTAAGCATGTAGATTAAAGAACAAAAGTTACAGTAACATGGGATTTTCATCAGCAAGATGTGTGCTCAGCCACAAAAGAGAAAATCAAAGAATGCAAGAGGGATAAACAAACTGTGACAACGAAATCTTGTCGTTGTGCCTTTAAAGTAATCGCTTCTTCCACTCAACTCAAAGTTGTCGCCAAAGCAAAAACCTTATGAGCTTTGATGTGCACTTCCTGGAAAGCTAATCATATATAATATCAGTAAATATTATTTGGGATAAATTGGACATCGAGGTAACTGTGCAGTCAGTAAACCTCGCAAACAATTTTCACAGGCATCTTCACTCCGCCCGCCGCTAAGGAAATTTATATAAACATTGATTTGCAAGTTTTCCCATTCATTTGCTACTCATGTCGTGACATAAAAACCGTCGTGCCGCACGAACCACAACACCTCTTGAGCAGCCCTCCGAAGCGCTTTTCCGTGAAGCTTGATCCAAAACAACAAACATGCGAATCGACGCCCGAACCCGCAGAAAGTACTACTCACCCGTGTGTTTCTTATACGAGGCAACCCGCCCAGCTCAGGGCTTTCCACTTGTTTGATAGCGAAAGTCTCTCTCTGCCTTTAGCAGCAGCGGTCAGCAGATTGTGTCTTCTGCATTGGGTTTACACCTAGTACCTCCAACGAGTGGTGGCTACACATCGTTTCGACGATCCTATTCTAACTCGCGTGGTACTCTGATAACAGCTGACACCGACTCTAAGACTCGGGACCCATCATGTGGCTAGAAGAGACATCGGATGCCGTCCGTGACCTCAACGTACGAATGGACGAGGACGTATTCCAACCTGCGAAGGCGAAGCACGCCTCGGCCAAGGAGATCATCACCCAAAATATAAAATCAGTCGACACCACTTTGACGGACTTACATTCGATTCTACACAAACACACACGGAAAGGAACATTGTCATAGTCGGGGCTCTGGGTTGACTTAGACTTCGAGGGAAACGGCGTTATTTTCTAGGTTCATGCAAGCAGGACTTTTTTCTGATCAAACTGACGTTTGTTGGACAACGCCCAAGTTGCCACGGTTGCTCGCCTACTTCCAGGGACGGCACCCTCCGCTGGACTCTCATGCCCTTGTCTTCTTTCTCACGGCCTTGCGTGGTGGGAGCCAGACGCGGACACGACACGAGTCGGAAAACATTCATCCGTTAGTCCCTGGGCCTCCATTCTCTTACTGCCCGTTCTTACATCGGGATGTCCATCATGGTGGTGTGGCTAACTACCCGCTGGAACTCCCCTCCACCTGACAGCAGCCGACTATATACGAGCGGTGACGCTTGCCTCTTGCTTGCTTCCATCGTGCTATCAAAGCCCATTCCCAGACAGGTGCTACCTCCTGTGGCTAAGGACTTTCTTCCAAGGTGGCAGGCCTATGGTGGATGTTCTGGCGAGACTTCTCCGTCGGTTAAATTGCTACTGGCTCTCCCCCGCAGCCTCCTCGGCGATTGGCGACTATTACATAATACCCTTCGGCCGCAAGAAGGGGAAAGGTTCAGGTACGCAACCCGCTGAGAACATGAACGAGTGAGGGAACACGAAGATTGTTGTTAGTTGCATCCTGCCGGACAGCTCTCATGCAAGTCCTACAGTTCAGGTTTTACGAGTCGGTTAAGAATTTTGTTGCCAGACA
>JAWQFJ010001710.1:0-10000 GCA_034096865.1 Theodoxus fluviatilis
GGTGGGTCACGTGATAGCCTAAATTCTTCCATAACATGCATACCACCGTTCTGAACAGCCACGCTGAATGCCATATCACATCGTGAGTGTATTCCTCCGCTTGTTGTGATACACTCCATACTGGCAGCCATTTTTCCGTCAGTTCATTTTCTAAACATCGATTTCCCATGAATGTAAAACTTGTATGCGGTAAAATTCGAATCACAAGAGTGTAATATTGTGAACTCTACTAATTATAAGGACTTTGAATACAACAGCAATATTTATACTTCATTGAGCGAGTTCGGAGGGTCAGAGTCGATCTCTGGTTGTGAATTCTTGTCAGCAAACCGTTAGATGACAACTAAAGACGCTTCAGCGTTTGTGTGAACAGTGATTACACGTACCTTGTCAGCAAACCGTCAGATGTCAATTCAACACTGTCTAGTCTCGCTGGATAAGCAGTGAATCAGAAATGGCTTTAACTTCAGCTCCAAAGAAAAGAAAAGAACAGAAATGACACCCAAAGACAAAGTGGACTTGCTTGATCGCTACCGAGAGCTAAATTCTAAAAGTTTGAGGGAGGGTGCTGACATTTTGGGTGTGTCGGCATCATTTCTGTGCCAGACACTGAAAAAAGAAGATGAACTTAGGGCTGATATCGCAGAGGGCTCCAGTCAAGGCCAAAGGAAGCGTCGGCGCTGCGGGAAGGATAAAGAGACAGAAGATGGCTTAAAGCGGTGGTTCGACTCTATCCAAGCACGCAACACACCTGTAAACGGCCCAATCCTGTGTCAGAAGGCGGAACAGATTGCTTCCCAGCTTGGTCGCTCCGAATTCAAAGCTACAAATGGGTGGTTTAACAGGTGGAAGAAACGCAACGGCTTGGTGAAGCGGGAAGTGCCGGTTAATATAAACGCCGCTTATTAAAAACACTTTTGTTCGGTCCCAATGTGTTTTTAATAAGCGGCGACTACTGTATATACACAATCGCACGTGCTCAAGGCAGCTTGCAACCTTATAGACACGTTCGCGCTAAAAGTAGTTCTCAAATGATTTCCTGAAAATCTCATAGATTAGTTTTATTAGAACACCAAATTTGTGTTTA
Source organism: Theodoxus fluviatilis (assembly GCA_034096865.1). Lineage (NCBI taxonomy): Eukaryota > Metazoa > Mollusca > Gastropoda > Cycloneritida > Neritidae > Theodoxus > Theodoxus fluviatilis. Next base: position 1,088 of record JAWQFJ010001710.1, read on the forward strand.
TCTATCGGGATAAATAATTGGAGTGAAATAGAATCGCCTCTTTTTACTCTCAATGGTCTTCTGATCATGTTGAATTTTGATTGGTAGAATCATTGGAATGTGGATTCGAAGTCACGTGACCAACCTGTGTCAGAGATAGTATCTCTGTGTTCAGAATGCTAAGAGGGGTGTGGAGAAAGGTCAAGGGAAATCCCAAAATGTGTGTCGTCTGCTACTTCGTTTCCGGCACGGGTATACATGTAGATGCCTGCGTTTATTGCAAATATCAAACCTAGACATACAGTCCAATCTGTTACGATGATGTGAGCCCTAACATATTAATCTCTTCGACTTGCAAGTCCGTGGAGTGACTTTCGTTTAACTCGATGTGCAATATGAACCAATCAAATGCGATTACGGGCGCTGTATTTTCATCGTTGCTCCGCACAGCAGGTGGCGCACTATAGACATTCCCTGCGTTCCGTTGACTCTGCTTCATCTCTGCTACAGTGTAGCAGGGTCACGAGTTTCGATTGGTCGGTTTCTTTAATTACTTTAAAAGCACGTTACCATTAAAAGTAGAGGGTTTTGGAGGCCCTCTTTGGATACATGAATCCCTAAAATGATTTCACATTCAATTATATCCCTCTTGATCAAATAGACAACTTCATAAAAGCATTAGGGTCGAAAATCCATTAATAACAAAAGGGAGGTAACCATCACCAGTCATTGAGGAAGGTCAAGGGAATCCAAACATGTGTGTCGTCTGCTAAATCGTTACACTCATGGGTATAAATGCCGACGTTTACTACAACTATCAAACCAAGACATACAATCCACTCTGCAACGGTGATGAGAGCACGAAAACATTTATTTCTTCGAAATTTGACAGCAATCGGCACGTTTGCCACTTCCATGGTATGTAAACTCCATGGTTTGAAGCATGTTTACCGTGCAAGTCCGTAGATTGACTTCCAATTAGTTCTGTTTAGTATGAGCCAATCAAATGCGGCTATGAGTTCTGTAGCTTCATTGTTGCTAGGCACAGCAAGTGGCGCACTCTAGTGTGAAGCAGTTAGAGCTCCTTCTGAGACGCTCGAGCTGCTGCGCGACCTTGACAGGAAGTTGACCTCTGCCACTGGCTGAAACGTCACCAAAGATTGTGTATGAATGATTTTCGACCCTAATACTTTTATTTAGTCGTTTCTTCGATCAAGAGTGATAAATGTGAGTGTAAAATAATATTGGGGATTCGTGTATTCAAAGAGGGCCCCCAAAACCCAATACTTTTAATGATAATGTGCTTTAAAAGTTATTAAATAAAACCAACCAATCAAAACTCTTGAGGCTGCTACACCGTAGCAGAGATGAAGCAGAGTGCAACGGAACGCAGGGTTAATTCACGCAGCGGCCATTTTGAAATCGAAAACGAGACTAAGTCCGCAAATTTAATGGCGCCCAGCGTCTATGGCGAAACCGAAGGCTTCATCATCACATAGACACTGCTGTGTTCCTTATTGCGAGAACGATGATCGATATGACGAGAACTCCAGACTGTCCTTTTTCAAATTCCCCACAGACAAGAAGCAGAAGAAACTATGGATCTAGAAGATTCGGCGTGATCCTGGCAAAAAATTCAAGGCAACAAGAGCTTAGATTTAGGTCTTGTAAAAGCAAAAAAAAGTTAAATCATCTAACCAGAACATTCAAGATCCTCATAAAAACACCATATTTGTCATATCTTTTCATCAACTCAACTACACTTCTTACGAAATAAAGTCATTTCTACAACTTGAGATATCAATAAAAGCGACAAGGCTTCAGATAGTGCCTCACGAGGAGCGCACATGTTTGTGATGTAAAACGTGACCTTCATTACAGTATTACACTACGAGTGATCTTATCCGATACCAGTTGATGTTTTACCCCTCTGCTAAGATTATAATACAACCTTAGGAATATTTGTGTTGAACCTTTTACTGGTGAACGTATTTCATAGCATCAGACAATACTAGCATTGTACACGATGTCAACAGCAGGCAGGTTCGAGGACAACAATGTATTTATAATCTATCCTGGTGCCGCTGAGGTCCGCGCGTCAGCTATAAATAGAAGTGCGCGAAGCTTGGATTTGTAAAATGTATTTCACGACCTATTGACGCAATCAACATACAGCTTTGATAAATTAAGACAGCCCATGGTTATATTAGCATTATAAATTAACATATAGGCTTACTGACCTTATTTCAAGAAACACCATTCATAATCATGATCAACACTACGAACTAAGCAGACGAACACGATCGAACCGCAGCCACTACGCCAGCAGACGATCGAGATGACTAAATGTTTCAAGTAAAACTCGAATGAGTTGTGTTATAATCTTAGCAGAGGGGTAAAACATCAACTGGTATCGGATAAGATCACTCGTAGTGTAATACTGTAATGAAGGTCACGTTTTACATCACAAACATGTGCGCTCCTCGTGAGGCACTATCTGAAGCCTTGTCGCTTTTAAATGTTTTATTCGTATCTCAAGTTGTAGAAATGACTTTATTTCGTAAGAAGTGTAGTTGAGTTGATGAAAAGATATGACAAATATGGTGTTTTTATGAGGATCTTGAATGTTCTGGTTAGATGATTTAACTTTTTTTTTGCTTTTACAAGACCTAAATCTAAGCTCTTGTTGCCTTGAAGTTTTTGCCAGGATCACGCCGAATCTTCCAGATCCATAGTTTCTTCTGCTTCTTGTATGTGGGGAATTTGAAAAAGGACAGTCTGGAGTTCTCGTCATATCGATCATCGTTCTCGCAATAAGGAACACAGCAGTGTCTATGCGATGATGAAGCCTTCGGTTTCGCCATAGACGCTGGACGCCATTAAATTTGCGGACTTAGTCTCGTTTTCGATTTCAAAATGGCCGCTGCGTGAATAACGTCTATAGAGGGAAGCAGAGCGCCTTCCGAGATGCTCCAGCTGCTGCGCGACCTTGACAGGAAGGTGACCTCTGCTACGGGGTAAAATGTCACTGCAGGAAATTGACCCCAATGATTTTATTGTGTCGTCTCTTTGATCAAGTTCCTTACACGGGCCATACTAATAGATTTGTCCGAGGAGAGGGGTGTGGGAAAGACAGGGAAGCTGGTGGGTCAAACAAGCTGGCGGGTCAAACAAGCTGGCGGGTCAAACAAGCTGGTGGGTCAAACAAGCTGGTGGGTCAAACAAGCTGGTGGGTCAAACAAGCTGGCGGGTCAAACAAGCTGGTGGGTCAAACAAGCTAGTGGGTCAAACAAGCTGGTGGGTCAAACAAGCTGGTAGGTCAAACAAGCTGGCGGGCCACAGCATCTAATTAGTAAGCGATCTTGGTTAATCCACAGTGATTCGCATAAAAATTGAGAACATAATCTGAAGATTCGAAACAATCTCGTAAAATCGCAGCCAATCAAGATACTTTGGCCCGCCAGCATGACTGTCTTTCCTGCACCCCTCTCCTCGGACGAGTTCACTATTGTGGCCCAGGTGAGGAACCTTTTCCGAATCTTGGTTGTGTCCGTTCTAATTAGGCTGTGGTTTAGCTCTGCATAGGACAGCTGTCTGGATATCATCAGGACTTCTTGATGCGTGTCATCAACATTTTCAACATATTCTACAAAAAGGGCTATGCCTTCCGTAAAGTTATGGATTCAATGTGAGTAGGCTTTCCATTGTAGTCTGGGGCAGTGACATAGACAACAACAATTCTGTGTTGGTGCACAATGGAATGTTTATTGCAGACAGTGTAGAAAGAATATCTTAACCATACCACTACGTAAAAAAGTAAACCATTGCATGATTTGATGCCTGAAAACAGGAAAATATTATAATGAAAACACAACCCTGTTGCTCCTAGAAAGAAAAGGCAAATGGGGGTTAAAAAAAAAGAAGAAGAAAAGAAAGCTATAACAGGAAAAGAGATATTGCTTGAAAAATGAACTTTAAGTTTGTACAATTTACAATAATATTTCATAAGAAAATACCAAAATAAAACTTTAAAAGATGTGACCATTGCAAATATAACCATGGATAACTGTGTGAAACAAAACTATTTAGAAACGTTACTTCTACATCAAAAGTTGTCTCTATTCTCAGAGAAATGTTAAACAGTAACACCAACACTGGAAGGATGGACATTACGAGAAACCTTACAGATGCGAATCTGCCAACATGATTGGGGTCAAAAGCCATATTAAAAAGAACACAGAAAGTTGACATCCCTTTTCACTTTCATTTTCTTTGATAAATGGACTTTTTCCCCCTTTCTACTTGGAAGACAAGAGATTACCCGTCGCATTAATTTGATTATATTTTGTTCCCTTCAGATGCAAACAAAAATACTGAAAGTTCTCAACAAAAGTGACCTTGCATGAGAAAACAAAGGGCAACATATGAAAAATGACAAAATGAGACAGTTTTATGTATTCATTCATGCTTATTCCAGAAATCTCTGCATGTTTACAGTTAATTTCTGTACAGCTCAAGAAAATATTTATGCGAGTGCGCTGATATCTTTATTATCTCAAAAATGTTTTTCGTACTTTTGCGTTGTTTCTCACGCATGGTCACGAAAAGAAATGAATAAATGAATATAAATGGTGTCCAAAGGAAGAAACTGTGGTGCTTTCAGACTTGTACAAGAACATTTCCTCTTTTTTATTACCAAAGCAATATCAAATGTTCTTCGAGAAATTGCTACATCCTGTAATAATTCTGTTACAAAACACGTGACGAAAACATTCAATTTCTGATAAATTCTGAAAATAAATTATTTTGATGTAAGAACATTTACTTTTCGGTGGACGTTCAGACAAAAGAGGTTATCCGACATTTGTCAAGGTTTTGCTGCTTTTTTTGTGCATGAACATCCACTGAACACCAAAGGCATTTAGTTTAAAACATTTGATTTTCCTTGATTTAACGTTCCCGCGTTCAATTTATCTTCCTGTAAACTAACCAAAAGACCCTGTATCTCAGTATTTGTGAAAAAGATTTTCTGGCACTGCCGACAACAGAAAGAAGACACCTTTGCAAGTGTGAAGAGAACTTGAGGCATCCATGAACGCCCACATGCCCGTCTGCTATCAAGACATTAGCACATAAATTGATGGGCCCGATGATCAGAGGGTAGAGAATAAATACGTCGGGGCAAGCGGTTAGAGTGAAAAACTCCCAACATCTTTATCTGTGTCAGTGTTTAATTCAGACATGTTGCCAGCTTTGCAAGTAGCGTTTGCCAAGGCGGTGTATGAGATACGCAACTGTTCAAGAGCTTCCTTCCACGTTTTGAAAATACTTTGGTTGTTATGTTTAAACATTCATTGCCAGTACAAACATTCGAACAAATGGCAGAATCTGACATATACTGGGACAGCAGATTTTTAAGGAAACAGGGACTCTTCCCTTACAGCAGAGAGCCATGTTTTGATCAGACGATTGTGCAAACTGTCATTGTTCCAAGTTAGGTTGTCTCATTCTCAACTTATAATTCTTGTCCCTCTCAGCCATGACCTAAAGTTTTCAAATATTTCTCATCATATCTGGTTGGTGCTTGAGATGGCGCATGCGTGCAGGGTGACCCGCCACATATCCATTACATTCAATAACGTAACCAACTATACGCACATCATGCATGCATGCATACAAGCAAAAGATGGTTGCACATGCACAAAGGCATACAAGGGATTTGGTGAGAGAGGACGGAGTTTTGCAAGGGGCACTGTACAGTAAGAGGTCTTGCAAACTCGTTCCTAAGGGCACTTAGTTTCTAGACATATATTTTATTAATTGACATCCATTTACATGGACAGAGAGAGAGAAAACCCAGCAGACAACTTGAAGACCTTCTGCTTAGCCAGGGCACTTGCGAATTTGTTCTGAAGGGCACATTATTTCTTAACCGACATCAGCAAATCCACATAACAGGAGCTCTATTTAAAAGGATGGAGGCAGAACTAATGTTGACATCTTGAAGGCCTTCTGTATAGCCAGATCACATGCAACTCTGGTCTGAAGAAAATTCTTTTTCAGAACAAACCTCAGTGAATCATCATACAGAAGTTCCATGCACTCCGATGGAGACAAAACCAAAGACATCTTGAGGAGTCCAATGTAACCAGAGTGTTTGCAAGTTTGTTTTCTAAAGCATTTTGTTCTTCCACAGACTTCAGTATATTGACTTGACAGGGGCTGTATTTTTACGGATGGAGACAACACACAGAAGAAAACTTGATGACCTGAAAGACTTCCTTTCACTGTGACAGTGTAAGATGCACCTTGACGTGCAGTTCTCCCTCTTAACACAGAAGCTGCTTGAGAAAGCCTTCAGAGAGACTCCGAAAGCAAACCCAGCGAGCTTAAGGCATGGTCATTCCAGAAAAGAAAAAGAGGGAGGGATTGTACATACAGGGCTTTGATCTGGCTCCATTGTCAGCAGCTGTTCTGAGAGACAGGCTCCAGTTTTCTTCAGGCCCCAAGCTGTTTTGTTTATAAGGGCAAGAGACGCACGGAAGGTACTTACCTGTATTAGACTGATGTCATGCTATGTTCCCCCTGAACATGTTGGCAACGCCAACAGCCAAAACATTGGTGTAGTGATATGCTTGCTGTTCTGTCTTGAGTCTCAACATTGTATTCAAAACATGTTTTGCTCATGTTGAGAGCTGGATCTTATAGAGGGATGTGGAAGAATAACAAGCAGACAGAAAAGATGAATGCAAGTCCAGGTTATCATGGTGGTACAATGGGTAATTCCCATTATTATTGGTCAAAAGCAGACAGGCTTTTTAAGTGCAAGTGTTTACATATGGTAAACGGTGAAACAAAAAAAGAAATAAAAGGAGACAAGAATAAATGAAAAAAGTATGAAATACTGAAAAAGATGAGGAAACAAGAAGGGCAAAGCCCATACGACTCACATACTTGACCTTGACCTTTACATGACCTTGACCTTTACATGACCTTGACCTTCAGGTGACCTTCAAGGTCAATGTCAAACAACCAAACCTAGCAATGACATCATACACTAAGAACTGCTTTACACATTTTTCCTACCAAAATACATGTGACCTTGACCCCTTGACCCAAGGTCAAGGTCATCCAAGGTCATGCAACACAAAGCTGTTAATTCAAGACATAGGAAGCAAAATGGTGCTTATTGGCACTTTCTACCATGAGATATGGTCACTTTTAGTGGTTCACTACCCCATTTTGATCACATTTCATAAGAGTCAAAGTGACCTTGACCTTGATGATATGTGACCAAATGTGTCTCATGATGAAAGTATAACATGTGTACTACTATGTTATGAAGTTTGGAAGAGTTATCTTCCATAGTTCAGGGTCAAGGTCACTTCAAAATATGTATACAATCCAACTTTAAAGAGTTCCTGTGACCTTGACCTTAAAGCAAGGTCAATCAAACTGGTATCAAAAGATAGGGATTACTTTGCCCTATATAACACATATAGGTCAGGTATCCAATCTCAAAAACCTCAGAGAAAATTGGGAAAATGTGAAAAATGGCTGTTTTTTTTACATTTACAGCCCCTGCGACCTTGACCTTCAAGCAAGGTCAAGTCACTGTGTATGTTTTTGTACGCCTTGTCATCATACACCATTATGCCAAATTGGGTGTTGATAGACTTAATAGTCTCCGAGAAAAATCCAACGTTAAAGGTTTTTAAGGATGGCAGGACGCTCGGACATCCGGACGGACGTCACTGGTGACCTAGTATGAAAGTATAACATGTGTACTACAATGTTATGAAGTTTGAAAGAGTTAACTTCCATAGTTCGGGTCAAGGTCACTTCAAAATATGTATACAATGCAACTTTAAAGAGCTCCTGTGACCTTGACCTTGAAGCAAGGTCAAGTCACTATGTATGTTTTTGTACGCCTTGTCATCCTACACCATCATGCCAAATTGGGTGTTGATAGACTTAATAGTCTCCGAGAAAAATCCAATGTTAAAGTTTTTTACGGACAACAGGACACCCGGCCGCCCGGCTGCCCTGACGGCCGCCCGGACGGCTGCCCAGATGCCCAGACGAGCGACACTGGTGACCTAGTATGAAAGTATAACATGTTTACTACAATCTTATGAAGTTTGGAAGAGTTATCTTCCATAGTTCAGGGTCAAGGTCACTTCAAAATATGTACACAGTTCAACTTTAAAGACCTCCTGTGACCTTGACATTGAAGCAAGGTCAATCAAACTGGTATCAAAAGACAGGGATTACTTTGCCCTATACACCATATATAGGTCAGGTATCCAATCTCAAAAACTTCAGAGAAAATTGGGAACATCTGAAAAATGGCTGTTTTTTAGGCAACATACGGCCCCTGCGACCTTGACCTTGAAGCAAGGTCAAGTCACTATGTATATTTTTGTATACCTTGTAATCCTACACCATCATGCCAAATTGGGTGTTGATAGACTTAATAGTCTCCGAGAAAAATCCAACGTTAAAGTTTTTTTTACAGACGCCCGGACGCCCGGACGGACGAAAAGGGTGAGTACATAGACTCACTTTTGCTTCGCATGTGAGTAAAAAAATCAACATTTCACTAATCATTTTCATTGCATGACTTTCGTGTTTTACTGTAAATACCTTCATTAACTACATATTCATCATTAAAGTAATGAAAACAGAAACAGAAGTAATTGCAAACCCAAGTACAGGCAAACAATTGTTTAAAAATCATTTTTTCAAAAACGAAAAATATATAATCACAAGGGAACATTATCACAGAATTTACAGCTGTCATGAAAAATTGACAGGCCGTTGGACATAGTTTGCCTTCTCTATTCGTTGATGGAAAAATACAGTTTGAGATTTCCTCTGCTGCAGATGTACAAAGCACTTTGAAGTACTAAAGCACCCAGGCTGGGTGATGGA
>JAWQFJ010001710.1:15000-24185 GCA_034096865.1 Theodoxus fluviatilis
TGACTTCTGTCTCTATGGGAGACCATTATTTGAGCAAAAATCCAAGTTTTCCAGCTCAGTCTAAGGCTAAACAAGAAGGGCAAAGCCCATACAACTCACATGCTTGACCTTGACCTTTACATGACCTTGACCTTCAGGTGACCTTCAAGGTCAAGGTCAAACAACTAAACCTAGCAATGACATCATACACTAAGAACTCCTTTACACATTTTTCCTACCGAAATACATGTGACCTTGACCCAAGGTCAAGGTCATCCAAGGTCATGCAACACAAAGCTGTTAATTCAAGACATCGGAAGCACAATGGTGCTTATTGGCACTTTCTACCATGAGATATGGTCACTTTTAGTGGTTCACTAACACATTTTGGTCACATTTCATAAGGGTCAAAGTGACCTTGACCTTCATTATATATGACCAAATGTGTCTCATGATGAAAGTATAACATGTGTACTACAATGTTATGAAGTTTGGAAGAATTATCGTCCATAGTTCAGGGTCACGGTCACTTCAAAATATGTATACAATCCAACTTTAAAGAGCTCATGTGACCTTGACCTTGAAGCAAGGTCAAGTCACTGTGTATGTTTTTTGACGCCTTGTCATCCTACACCATCACGCCACATTGGGTGTTGATAGACTTAATAGTCTCCGAGAAAAATCCAACGTTAATTTTTTTTTACGGATGACAGGGCGCCCGGACGGACGACACGGGTGACCTTGAATGAAAGTATAACATGTGTACTACAATGATATGAAGTTTGGAAGCGTTATCTTCCATAGTTCAGGGTCAAGTTCACTTCAAAATATGTATACAATCCTACATTAAAGAGCTCCTGTGACCTTGACCTTGAAGCAAGGTCAATCAAACTGGTATCAAAAGATAGGGATTACTTTGCCCTATACCATATATAGGTCAGGTATCCAATCTCAAAAACATCAGAGAAAATGGTACAAATGTGAAAAATGGCTGTTTTATAGACAACATTTACGGCCCTTGTGACCTTGACCTTGAAGCAAGGTCAAGTCACTATGTAAGTTTTTTTGACGCCTTGTCATCATACACCATCATGCCAAATTGAGTGTTGATAGACTTAATAGTCTCCGAGAAAAATCCAACGTTAAAGTTTGTTACGGACGACACCATGCCCGGACACCCGGACGGACGAAACGGGTGAGTGCATACGCTCGCTTTTGCTTCCCATGTGAGTAAAAAAATTCCAAAGCAGAAGAAAAAACAAAGTTGGCAGCAGGGAGAGGAGCAGTGGCAGTACATAGCACACTGGTGAATGTGGAGTTTGGCAGCAGGGAGAGGAGCAGTGGCAGTACATTGCACACTGGTGAATGCTATGTGGAGTTTGGCAGCAGGGAGGGGAGCAGTGGCAGTACATAGCACACTGGTGAATGTGGAGTTTGGCAGCAGGGAGAGGAGCAGTGGCAGTACATAGCACACTGGTGAATGTGGAGTTTGGCAGCAGGGAGGGGAGCAGTGGCAGTACATAGCACACTGGTGAATGTGGAGTTTGGCAGCAGGGAGAGGAGCAGTGGCAGTACATAGCACACTGGTGAATGATATGTGGAGTTTGGCAGCAGGGAGAGGAGCAGTGGCAGTACGTTGCACACTGGTGGATGTGGAGTTTGGCAGCAGGGAGAGGAGCAGTGGCAATACGTTGCACACTGGTGGATGTGGAGTTTGGCAGCAGGGAGAGGAGCAGTGGCAGTACATAGCACACTGGTGAATGATATGTGGAGTTTGGCAGCAGGGAGAGGAGCAGTGGCAGTACGTTGCACACTGGTGAATGTGGAGTTTGGCAGCAGGGAGAGGAGCAGTGGCAGTACATAGCACACTGTCACTGGTGAATGCTATGTGGAGTTTGGCAGCAGGGAGAGGAGCAGTGGCAGTACATAGCACACTGGTGAATGCTATGTGGAGTTTGGCAGTAGGGAGAGGAGCAGTGGCAGTACATAGCACACTGGTGAATGCTATGTGGAGTTTGGCAGCAGGGAGAGGAGCAGTGGCAGTACATAGCACACTGGTGAATGCTATGTGGAGTTTGGCAGCAGGGAGAGGAGCAGTGGCAGTACATTGCACACTGGTGAATGCTATGTGGAGTTTGGCAGCAGGGAGAGGAGCAGTGGCAGTACATTGCACACTGGTGAATGCTATGTGGAGTTTGGCAGCAGGGAGAGGAGCAGTGGCAGTACATAGCACACTGGTGAATGCTATGTGGAGTTTGGCAGCAGGGAGAGGAGCAGTGGCAGTACATTGCACACTGGTGAATGCTATGTGGAGTTTGGCAGCAGGGAGGGGAGCAGTGGCAGTACATTGCACACTGGTGAATGCTATGTGGAGTTTGGCAGCAGGGAGGGGAGCAGTGGCAGTACATAGCACACTGGTGAATGCTATGTGGAGTTTGGCAGCAGGGAGGGGAGCAGTGGCAGTACATTGCACTCTGGTGAATGCTATGTGGAGTTTGGCAGCAGGGAGGGGAGCAGTGGCAGTACATTGCACTCTGGTGAATGCTATGTGGAGTTTGGCAGCAGGGAGAGGAGCAGTCGCAGTACATTGCACACTGGTGAATGTGGAGTTTGGCAGCAGGGAGAGGAGCAGTGGCAGTACATAGCACACTGGTGAATGCTATGTGGAGTTTGGCAGCAGGGAGAGGAGCAGTGGCAGTACATTGCACACTGGTGAATGCTATGTGGAGTTTGGCAGCAGGGAGGGGAGCAGTGGCAGTACATTGCACACTGGTGAATGCTATGTGGAGTTTGGCAGCAGGGAGAGGAGCAGTGGCAGTACATTGCACACTGGTGAATGTGGAGTTTGGCAGCAGGGAGAGGAGCAGTGGCAGTACATTGCACACTGGTGAATGTGGAGTTTGGCAGCAGGGAGAGGAGCAGTGGCAGTACATAGCACACTGGTGAATGCTATGTGGAGTTTGGCAGCAGGGAGAGGAGCAGTGGCAGTACATTGCACACTGGTGAATGCTATGTGGAGTTTGGCAGCAGGGAGGGGAGCAGTGGCAGTACATAGCACACTGGTGAATGCTATGTGGAGTTTGGCAGCAGGGAGGGGAGCAGTGGCAGTACATAGCACACTGGTGAATGCAATGTGGAGTTTGGCAGCAGGGAGAGGAGCAGTGGCAGTACATAGCACAATGGTGAATGCTATGTGAAGTTTGGCACCAGGGAGAGGAGCAGTGGCAGTACATAGCACACTGGTGAATGCTATGTGGAGTTTGGCACCAGGGAGAGGAGCAGTGGCAGTACATAGCACAATGGTGAATGCTATATGAAGTTTGGCACCAGGGAGAGGAGCAGTGGCAGTACATAGCACAATGGTGAATGCTATGTGGAGTTTGGCAGCAGGGAGAGGAGCAGTGGCAGTACATAGCACACTGGTGAATGCTATGTGGAGTTTGGCAGCAGGGAGAGGAGCAGTGGCAGTACATAGCACACTGGTGAATGCTATGTGGAGTTTGGCAGCAGGGAGAGGAGCAGTGGCAGTACGTAATGCACACTGGTTAATGCTATGTGGAGTTTGGCAGCAGGGAGAGGAGCAGTGGCAGTACATTGCACACTGGTGAATGCTATGTGGAGTTTGGCAGCAGGGAGAGGAGCAGTGGCAGTACATAGCACACTGGTGAATGTGGAGTTTGGCAGCAGGGAGAGGAGCAGTGGCAGTACATAGCACACTGGTGAATGCTATGTGAAGTTTGGCAGCAGGGAGAGGAGCAGTGGCAGTACATAGCACACTGGTGAATGCTATGTGAAGTTTGGCAGCAGGGAGGGGAGCAGTGGCAGTACATAGCACACTGGTGAATGCTATGTGGAGTTTGGCAGCAGGGAGAGGAGCAGTGGCAGTACATAGCACACTGGTGAATGCTATGTGGAGTTTGGCAGCAGGGAGAGGAGCAGTGGCAGTACATAGCACACTGGTGAATGCTATGTGGAGTTTGGCAGCAGGGAGAGGAGCAGTGGCAGTACATAGCACACTGGTGAATGCTATGTGGAGTTTGGCAGCAGGGAGAGGAGCAGTGGCAGTACATTGCACACTGGTGAATGCGTGTGGAGTTTGGCAGCAGGGAGAGGAGCAGTGGCAGTACATTGCACACTGGTGAATGCTATGTGGAGTTTGGCAGCAGGGAGAGGAGCAGTGGCAGTACATAGCACACTGGTGAATGCTATGTGGAGTTTGGCAGCAGGGAGAGGAGCAGTGGCAGTACGTAATGCACACTGGTGAATGTGGAGTTTGGCAGCAGGGAGAGGAGCAGTGGCAGTACATTGCACACTGGTGAATGTGGAGTTTGGCAGCAGGGAGAGGAGCAGTGGCAGTACATTGCACACTGGTGAATGTGGAGTTTGGCAGCAGGGAGAGGAGCAGTGGCAGTACATAGCACACTGGTGGATGTGGAGTTTGGCAGCAGGGAGAGGAGCAGTGGCAGTACATTGCACACTGGTGAATGTGGAGTTTGGCAGCAGGGAGAGGAGCAGTGGCAGTACATTGCACACTGGTGAATGTGGAGTTTGGCAGCAGGGAGAGGAGCAGTGGCAGTACATTGCACACTGGTGAATGCTATGTGGAGTTTGGCAGCAGGGAGAGGAGCAGTGGCAGTACATTGCACACTGGTGAATGTGGAGTTTGGCAGCAGGGAGAGGAGCAGTGGCAGTACATAGCACACTGGTGAATGCTATGTGGAGTTTGGCAGCAGGGAGGGGAGCAGTGGCAGTACATTGCACACTGGTGAATGCTATGTGGAGTTTGGCAGCAGGGAGAGGAGCAGTGGCAGTACATAGCACACTGGTGAATGCTATGTGGAGTTTGGCAGCAGGGAGAGGAGCAGTGGCAGTACATAGCACACTGGTGAATGATATGTGGAGTTTGGCAGCAGGGAGAGGAGCAGTGGCAGTACATAGCACACTGGTGAATGCTATGTGGAGTTTGGCAGCAGGGAGAGGAGCAGTGGCAGTACATTGCACACTGGTGAATGCTATGTGGAGTTTGGCAGCAGGGAGAGGAGCAGTGGCAGTACATAGCACACTGGTGAATGCTATGTGGAGTTTGGCAGCAGGGAGAGGAGCAGTGGCAGTACATAGCACACTGGTGAATGCTATGTGGAGTTTGGCAGCAGGGAGAGGAGCAGTGGCAGTACATAGCACACTGGTGAATGTGGAGTTTGGCAGCAGGGAGAGGAGCAGTGGCAGTACATAGCACACTGGTGAATGCTATGTGGAGTTTGGCAGCAGGGAGAGGAGCAGTGGCAGTACATAGCACACTGGTGAATGCTATGTGGAGTTTGGCAGCAGGGAGAGGAGCAGTGGCAGTACATTGCACACTGGTGAATGCTATGTGGAGTTTGGCAGCAGGGAGAGGAGCAGTGGCAGTACATAGCACACTGGTGAATGCTATGTGGAGTTTGGCAGCAGGGAGAGGAGCAGTGGCAGTACATAGCACACTGGTGAATGCTATGTGGAGTTTGGCAGCAGGGAGAGGAGCAGTGGCAGTACATAGCACACTGGTGAATGCTATGTGGAGTTTGGCAGCAGGGAGGGGAGCAGTGGCAGTACATAGCACACTGGTGAATGTGGAGTTTGGCAGCAGGGAGAGGAGCAGTGGCAGTACATAGCACACTGGTGAATGTGGAGTTTGGCAGCAGGGAGGGGAGCAGTGGCAGCACATAGCACACTGGTGAATGTGGAGTTTGGCAGCAGGGAGAGGAGCAGTGGCAGTACATAGCACACTGGTGAATGCTATGTGGAGTTTGGCAGCAGGGAGAGGAGCAGTGGCAGTACATAGCACACTGGTGAATGTGGAGTTTGGCAGCAGGGAGGGGAGCAGTGGCAGTACATAGCACACTGGTGAATGTGGAGTTTGGCAGCAGGGAGGGGAGCAGTGGCAGTACATAGCACACTGGTGAATGCTATGTGGAGTTTGGCAGCAGGGAGAGGAGCAGTCGCAGTACATTGCACACTGGTGAATGTGGAGTTTGGCAGCAGGGAGGGGAGCAGTGGCAGTACATAGCACACTGGTGAATGCTATGTGGAGTTTGGCAGCAGGGAGAGGAGCAGTGGCAGTACATAGCACAATGGTGAATGCTATGTGAAGTTTGGCACCAGGGAGAGGAGCAGTGGCAGCACACTGTCACTGGTGAATGCTATGTGGAGTTTGGCAGCAGGGAGAGGAGCAGTGGCAGTACATAGCACAATGGTGGATGCTATATGAAGTTTGGCACCAGGGAGAGGAGCAGTGGCAATACGTTGCTAAGCTGGTGAATGTGAAGTTTGGCAGCAGGGAGAGGAGCAGTGGCAGTACATAGCACACTGGTGAATGCTATGTGAAGTTTGGCAGCAGGGAGAGGAGCAGTGGCAATACGTTGCACATTGGTGGATGCTATGTGAAGTTTGGCAGCAGGGAGGGGAGCAGTGGCAGTACATTGCACACTGGTGAATGCTATGTGGAGTTTGGCAGCAGGGAGAGGAGCAGTGGCAGTACATAGCACACTGGTGAATGCTATGTGGAGTTTGGCAGCAGGGAGAGGAGCAGTGGCAGTACATTGCACACTGGTGAATGCTATGTGGAGTTTGGCAGCAGGGAGAGGAGCAGTGGCAGTACATTGCACACTGGTGAATGCTATGTGGAGTTTGGCAGCAGGGAGAGGAGCAGTGGCAGTACATAGCACACTGGTGAATGTGGAGTTTGGCAGCAGGGAGAGGAGCAGTGGCAGTACATTGCACACTGGTGAATGCTATGTGGAGTTTGGCAGCAGGGAGAGGAGCAGTGGCAGTACATAGCACACTGGTGAATGTGGAGTTTGGCAGCAGGGAGAGGAGCAGTGGCAGTACATAGCACACTGGTGAATGTGGAGTTTGGCAGCAGGGAGAGGAGCAGTGGCAGTACATAGCACACTGGTGAATGTGGAGTTTGGCAGCAGGGAGAGGAGCAGTGGCAGTACATTGCACACTGGTGAATGTGGAGTTTGGCAGCAGGGAGAGGAGCAGTCGCAGTACATTGCACACTGGTGAATGTGGAGTTTGGCAGCAGGGAGAGGAGCAGTGGCAGTACATAGCACACTGGTGAATACTATGTGGAGTTTGGCAGCAGGGAGAGGAGCAGTGGCAGTACATTGCACACTGGTGAATGTGGAGTTTGGCAGCAGGGAGAGGAGCAATGGCAGTACATTGCACACTGGTGAATGTGGAGTTTGGCAGCAGGGAGAGGAGCAGTGGCAGTACATTGCACACTGGTGGATGTGGAGTTTGGCAGCAGGGAGAGGAGCAGTGGCAGTACATTGCACACTGATGGATGTGGAGTTTGGCAGCAGGGAGAGGAGCAGTGGCAGTACATTGCACACTGATGGATGTGGAGTTTGGCAGCAGGGAGAGGAGCAGTGGCAGTACATTGCACACTGGTGGATGTGGAGTTTGGCAGCAGGGAGAGGAGCAGTGGCAGTACATTGCACACTGGTGAATGCTATGTGGAGTTTGGCAGCAGGGAGAGGAGCAGTGGCAGTACATTGCACACTGGTGAATGTGGAGTTTGGCAGCAGGGAGAGGAGCAGTGGCAGTACATAGCACACTGGTGAATGCTATGTGGAGTTTGGCAGCAGGGAGAGGAGCAGTGGCAGTACATTGCACACTGGTGAATGTGGAGTTTGGCAGCAGGGAGAGGAGCAGTGGCAGCACATAGCACACTGATGAATGTGGAGTTTGGCAGCAGGGAGAGGAGCAGTGGCAGTACATAGCACACTGGTGAATGCTATGTGGAGTTTGGCAGCAGGGAGAGGAGCAGTGGCAGTACATAGCACACTGGTGAATGCTATGTGGAGTTTGGCAGCAGGGAGAGGAGCAGTGGCAGCACATAGCACACTGGTGAATGCTATGTGGAGTTTGGCAGCAGGGAGAGGAGCAGTGGCAGTACATAGCACACTGGTGAATGCTATGTGGAGTTTGGCAGCAGGGAGAGGAGCAGTGGCAGCACATAGCACACTGGTGAATGCTATGTGGAGTTTGGCAGCAGGGAGAGGAGCAGTGGCAGTACATAGCACACTGGTGAATGCTATGTGGAGTTTGGCAGCAGGGAGAGGAGCAGTGGCAGTACATAGCACACTGGTGAATGCTATGTGGAGTTTGGCAGCAGGGAGAGGAGCAGTGGCAGTACATAGCACACTGGTGAATGCTATGTGGAAGTTTGGCAGCAGGGAGAGGAGCAGTGGCAGTACATAGCACACTGGTGAATGCTATGTGGAGTTTGGCAGCAGGGAGAGGAGCAGTGGCAGTACATAGCACACTGGTGAATGTGGAGTTTGGCAGCAGGGAGAGGAGCAGTGGCAGTACATAGCACACTGGTGAAGCATGTGGAGTTTGGCAGCAGGGAGAGGAGCAGTGGCAGTACATTGCACACTGGTGGATGTGGAGTTTGGCAGCAGGGAGAGGAGCAGTGGCAGTACATTGCACACTGGTGAATGTGGAGTTTGGCAGCAGGGAGAGGAGCAGTGGCAGTACATAGCACACTGGTGAATGCTATGTGGAGTTTGGCAGCAGGGAGAGGAGCAGTGGCAGTACATAGCACACTGGTGAATGCTATGTGGAGTTTGGCAGCAGGGAGAGGAGCAGTGGCAGTACATTGCACACTGGTGAATGTGGAGTTTGGCAGCAGGGAGAGGAGCAGTGGCAGTACATAGCACACTGGTGAATGCTATGTGGAGTTTGGCAGCAGGGAGAGGAGCAGTGGCAGTACATAGCACACTGGTGAATGTGGAGTTTGGCAGCAGGGAGAGGAGCAGTGGCAGTACATAGCACACTGGTGAATGTGGAGTTTGGCAGCAGGGAGAGGAGCAGTGGCAGTACATAGCACACTGGTGAATGCTATGTGGAGTTTGGCAGCAGGGAGAGGAGCAGTGGCAGTACATTGCACACTGGTGAATGCTATGTGGAGTTTGGCAGCAGGGAGAGGAGCAGTGGCAGTACATAGCACACTGGTGAATGCTATGTGGAGTTTGGCAGCAGGGAGAGGAGCAGTGGCAGTACATAGCACACTGGTGAATGCTATGTGGAGTTTGGCAGCAGGGAGAGGAGCAGTGGCAGTACATTGCACACTGGTGAATGCTATGTGGAGTTTGGCAGCAGGGAGAGGAGCAGTGGCAGTACATAGCACACTGGTGAATGCTATGTGGAGTTTGCGCAGG
>JAWQFJ010001710.1:24195-37709 GCA_034096865.1 Theodoxus fluviatilis
AATGTGGAGATTGGCAGCAGGGAGGGGAGCAGTGGCAGTACGTTGCACACTGGTGAATGTGGAGTTTGGCAGCAGGGAGGGGAGCAGTGGCAGTACGTTGCACACTGGTGAATGTGGAGTTTGGCAGCAGGGAGAGGAGGAATAGGGAGCAATACAGGTTCAAGCTGCCTGGAGTATGGATGCCAGTGATAAACTGATGTACAGTGACAGAGTTAAAGAGATTGCATTGCTATGAACAGGATAACATCTCTACATCATAGTTCTACATAAGAAACTTCCACTTAAAAAGCCATGCACATGTGTGAATGAAAAAACACCTTGAACAGACACGTATCATTCACTTTGATGTAAAAAAATGAACAGCATGTCCTCTTGCTTGTGTGTGCGTGTGTGTGTGTGTGTGTGTGTGTGTGTGTGTGTGTGTGTGTGTGAGTGTGTGTGTGTGTGTGTGTGTGTGTGTGTGTGTGTGTGTGTGTGTGTGTGTGTGTGTGGTGTGTGCGTGCGTGTGTGTGCGTGCGTGTGTGTGCGTGCGTGTGTGTGCGTGCGTGCGTGTGTTTGTGTGTGTGTGTGCGCGTGTGTGTTCATGCACTGAATTGCTGAAATGGACTGACTGACTGTGAGACAGAGACCAATTGGCTGACTGACCAACCTACCAAGTAGAAAAGAAGTACTGGAGACTTTAGTCCAACTTCAAAATTGTATTTCAGAGCTTTCGGGGCCAAGTAGGCTCCTTCTTCAGTGAAATAAAAATTAGTGGTGCGACGTCAGATTTGGCAGACTCGTTCAAACATATCCTTTTATTTCACTGAAGAAGGAGCCTACTTGGCCCCGAAAGCTCTGAAATACAATTTTGAAGTTGGACTAAAGTCTCCAGTACTTCTTTTCTACTCGTTTACGAGTCCAACACCGGCCTCCCGTTTTCAACCTACCAAGTGACTGCCAGGCATGCTTTAAGACCATCACTTATGAAATAGCTAAATAAATCTTGAAAAATTCATACACTAACATGCATGAACATCAAAATTAAGGCTGCAAAAGACTGAAAACCTGACAAAACCAAATCTCCTTGGACATAATCTGACTAGGGAGATGGTGATAATGAATGAGGCTTAACTGGCCTATCACATCAGCCTGAAGAGGCTATGGAAGGCCAATAGATACAAATACCTCCAAAAGGCTTACATCAATTCAATTGTTAAACCCTTTCACAACATTTTAGCAGCAAAAAATGGATTTTCATAAAAGTAATTAAAGTATACTTTAAAATTTATCATAAAGATGTATAAACCTGTAAAAAATTCTTATCACAGACTGTGGGTTTGTGAAAATATCACAGATAGAATTTAATATTAAAAATCAATCTTGCAACAGTAAAACACAGTGGCATTCCATCAAGACATGCCTCACAGTCAGCCTGTATCTGCAGGAGAGGAACTCTGGTGGAATCTCTACAAAACAAGATACTATCTGTATAAATAACAGAGGACAGCCGGAGAAAGAGCCAGTACCTAGAGGAGAATTTTGAGTGATGGAGGAGTTTAGACGACTGGGCAGCCCTGGGCTACTGAGAAATGCAGCTGTTCCCCCTGCCAGCCTTCTCTTGCAGCCTCTTGGGTGGAGGGAGCAGATTACACAAAACTATGAGGTCAGCACAGTTTTTGATGACATCATAATGCCTATGATGTCATCATTTCTTGCCTACTTTACCTCATGTATGAATAGCACTGCAGGAAGATTCTTTGAGTTGTGTGAAAGATAAAAGTTAAAAAGAGCAGTAGCTTCCACTGTAACTGAATATTGGTGTGCACAGCATTGCACTTGACTGCAACCAGGGATTTTGTGACCAATGCAAGTGAGGGAAAGGAGAGAGTTTCCTCTACTCTACATGGCTCAATGATCAGTTCCATGCAGAATTGACTGACTGACTATTCACATGATACATTCCATGGTACCACACACTAAAGTTCATACATGCACTCATGTCCTCTTGTACTGCACTCACATCTCTGTGTGTGTGTGTGTGTGCATGTATGTGCATGTGTGTGTGTGTGTGTGTGTGTGTCTGTCTGTCAGTGTCTCTCTCTTTCTGCCATTGTCTATCTCTCTTTCTCTTACACACATAGGCACACAGTGACACACACACATACACACACACACACACACACACACACACACACACACACATGCACAGACAGGCAGAAACACATACACACACACACACACACATGCACAGACAGACAGGCAGAAACACACACACACACACACACACACACACACACACACACACACACACACACACACACACACACATGTAAATATGTTTAACTGAAAATGTCCAAGATTTAATAATTGACTTAGGTGTCCATAGCCCAGACAATTAATACACAGATGGGGGTTACATGAATAGATTTATTTATACATGACCACTCACCACATGATGAGATGGATGTTCACTTTAGGAAATTCTGAGCCATGCATATGGTCATAAAGCAGAGACTTTTTTCTTTCCAAGATGAACAAAACTTGAAAATAGGAGAAACAGCAACACAGTTATGAGCTATTAAAAACTGGTACCAACTGGTAAGACGTTTTGAGATACTGGGTTTTAAAGTCACAATTACATAAGACTTAAGAGCTACAGTTTTCTCACTGACCAAGACACAAGCGCCCAAAGAATTGAAGTCAGAAGCATCAGCAGCATCAGCCTACCACCAGGAGTCTCTGTTTCTCCTCTTCTCTCCTTCTCAATTCCTCCTCTTCCCTCCTCTGGCTCTCCTCTGCCAGTCTCTGCTCCTCCAGCAGCATCTGCTGTCTGTCAAACAAACCAAAACAAACAAACAAGATGGTGTGTGCATCAACAATTATAGCTGCCATTTCATTTGCCTTCTTTCATGGGAAATAGGTTATATCTTCTTTTTGAGAAAAGACAGAGAAGAACGAAGATGGAGAGAAAAACGAAGAGGCAGAGACGAATGAAGAAAGAGGAGCAGCAAGGAGAGCAAGAGGCCAATTTTAGATGAAAAGTAAAACAGAAGAAATGATAAAATAATTCAGTAACACTCTTACACAGATCTAAGAGTCATTAAACCAGGGACATTGGAGAAAAGGGAGTGAGAGTGTGTGTGTGTATGTGTGTGTTTTTGTGTGTGTGTGTGTGTGTGTGTGTGTGTGTGTGTGTGTGTGTGTGTGTGTGTGTGTGTGTGAGGTGAGGGAGGGAGGGAGGGTGGGAGGAGGGACGGGAGGGAGGGGGAGAGAGAGAGAGAGAGTGAGAGAGAGAGAGAGAGAGAGAGAGAGAGAGAGTAGAGAGTGTAGAGAGAGAGTAGAGAGATTGGAGGGGTAGGGGGAGAGGAGGGAGGGTAGTGAGGGTGAGGGAGGGAGGGAGGGAGGGAGGGAGAGAGAGAGAGAGAGAGAGAGAGAGAGAGAGAGAGAGAGAGAGAGAGAGAGAGAGAGAGAGAGGCAGGCAGGCAGGCAGAAAGACAGACAGACAGAAAAGACAGACTAACCTTTTCTTTTCCTCTAGTGCTCTCAACCTTTCAGCCTCCTCCTGTATCAGTCGTCGCTGGTACTCCGCCTGTTCCCTCTCCTCCACCAGCCTCTGCATGGCCTCCTCCTCTGCCTGAACACAGAAACAACATAACCTGACATATCATGACATAATATGACATAACATGACATGACATAACATAACATGACATAACATAACAAGACGTAACATGCCAACACGACAGCATAAAATAACACAACGTAACATAACATAACAAAGCATAACATGACTTAACATAACATAGCATGATATAACATGCCAACATGACATAACATAGCATAAAATTACATAACATGACATAACATAACATAACTAAACATAAACTATAAGAGTGCACAAAACAACATAACTCAGCACAACACAACACAACACAACACAACACAACATGTAATGTATCTTATTAATCCAAATTAAGAAAATTGAAGTTACACTACACTCGCATTAGGCAAATGGCTAAGTACAACAGAAACTTTGAAATGCAAGACAAACAGTTACAAACAAGGGGTTATAAGACATGAACAAAGGTGAGTGATTACATTACACTGCAGTCTGAAATATCTCAACTTCTTCACTGGAGTCTTGTTTGACCAAGCACTGTCTTGCTTCTCACTTTAGCAGGTCAATTGTACGCAGGAGATCGAGCATGAATCATTATTCTTGGGTGAGAAGTTTCATTATTACTTGTCTCAGCATTCGAGATTTAAAAAATTGCACCTAAATACACTGATATGGAAATAATCAGTGATGTATTTATCATCAAAGCTTCCAGTTCTTCTGAAGGTGGAAAATTGTTCAAGGTTTTGTTTCGAAGGCAGATGTTCTATGAGCAGGAAGTCATGTCATAGAAAATATATTTTCTTGTCACATCCCAGAGAAACAAAACACACCTGTCTCTCCAACTCCTGCATGCGACGCTCCTCCTCCTCCGCAGCCAACTGGGCAGCCCGCATCTCCTCCTGTGAAGAAAGAAGGGTCATGAAGGTTGCATGGAGGAAGATGCCTGAGGACTTGCTTGCCTCAGCAATGGTATAGCTATATGGTCTACAGTATCATGTTAGACTTGCCCTCTCTCTCTCTCTCTCTCTCTCTCTCTCTCTCTCTCTCTCTCTGTCTGTCTATTCATGTCTGTCTTTATCTCTCTGTGTCTGTGTCTCTATCTCTCTCTATTTCTCTGTGTCTGTCTCTGTCTACTTGTCTGTCTCTTACTGTCCGGCTCTGTCTGTGTCTGTCTCTAGCTCTCTCTGTCTATTTCTCTGTGTCTGTCTGTCTGTCTGCAGTGGTGTAGCCATATGGTCTACAGTATCATGTTAGACTTGCCCTGACTCTCTCTCTCTCTCTCTGTCTGTCTCTTCATGTCTGTCTTTATCTCTCTGTGTCTGTGTCTCTATCTCTCTCTATTTCTCTGTGTCTGTCTCTGTCTACCTGTCTGTCTCTTACTGTCCAGCTCTATCTGTGTCTGTCTCTAGCTCTCTCTCTCTGTCTATTTCTCTGTGTCTGTCTGTCTGTCTGCAGTGGTATAGCCATATGGTCTACAGTATCATGTTAGATTTGCCCTGACTCTCTCTCTCTTTCTTTGTCTGTCTCTGTATGACTCTATCTGTCTCTATCTCTCTGTGTTTGTCTACCAGTCTCTGTATGTCCATCTGTCTGTCTGTCCATCCGTCTGCCTGTCTGTTTGTCTGTCTGTCTGTCTGTCTGTCTGTCTGTCTGTCCATCCGTCCATCCGTCCGTTTGTCCATCTGTCTGCCTGCCTGCCTGTCTGTCTGCCTGCCTGCCTGCCTGCCTGCCTGCCTGCCTGCCTGCCTGCCTGCCTGCCTGCCTGCATGCCTGCCTGCCTGCCTGCCCTCTCTCCCTGAACTGTGTAAAATAAAACACACTTCGAAACTATCATTCCCATGTAACTGTTATGTTTCCATCACTCCCTTCTATTGCTTGTAATGGATGCTTTATATAATCATACTTACAGGGCCAAAATGCATGGTATTGTTTAAAGCTGCATAGCTGGAATTAATCTGAATTGTTCTGATCATAGTAGCACACATTCTTTCGTGATAATTCCTAAATCCATACTTGCTCTGGAATAAACAATGTTACTAATTGATTGCATGCCAGTTTATCTGTATAAGAATTACCCCTACCAAAACATATTTATATCACAAACAATTCTTGGCATGGCATCTCCACCACCACCACCCAATAAAACCCGAACAAATTTCTTATAGCCTTTCGTTTCACTGCTAGCATTGTGTGCAAAAGAGTATGGTACACATACAGCACACACACACACACACACTAGCACACACGGACTAGGATGCACGAACACACACACACTACGACAACTTATACACAGAACAAGCCAAGAAAAAACACATGACCAGCCCAAATCTTCTGACAACCCAACGGAATGGAACAAACAAATGGGAGCGACGGGAGGAGGAGGAAAAGAGAGACATTGGGTGGTGTGTTTTTTTGTTTGTTCTGTGTGTGTGTGTGTGTGTGTGTGTGTGTGTGTGTGTGTGTGTGTGTGTGTGTGTGTGTGTATGTGTCCATACTCTTTTGCAAAAATGCTAGCAGTGAAACAGAAAGGCTTAAGAATTTGTTCGGGGTTTATTGGGTGGTGGTGGTGGGGGGGGGGGGGGGGTAGAATTGTTTGTGATATAAATATGTTTTGGTAGGGGTAATTCTTATACAGATAAACTGGCATGCAATCAATTAGTAACATTGTTTATTCCAGAGCAAGTATGGATTTAGGAATTATCACGAAAGAATGTGTGCTACTATGATCAGAACAATTCAGATTAATTCCAGCTATGCAGCTTTAAACAATACCATGCATTTTGGCCCTGTAAGTATGATTATATAAAGCATCCATTACAAGCAATAGAAGGGAGTGATGGAAACATAACAGTTACATGGGAATGATAGTTTCGAAGTGTGTTTTATTTTACACAGTTCAGGGAGAGAGGGCAGGCAGGCAGGCAGGCATGCAGGCAGGCAGGCAGGCAGGCAGGCAGGCAGGCAGGCAGGCAGGCAGGCAGGCAGGCAGACAGACAGGCAGGCAGGCAGACAGATGGACAAACGGACGGATGGACGGATGGACAGACAGACAGACAGACAGACAGACAGACAGACAAACAGACAGGCAGACGGATGGACAGACAGACAGATGGACATACAGAGACTGGTAGACAAACACAGAGAGATAGAGACAGATAGAGTCATACAGAGACAGACAAAGAAAGAGAGAGAGAGTCAGGGCAAATCTAACATGATACTGTAGACCATATGGCTATACCACTGCAGACAGACAGACAGACACAGAGAAATAGACAGAGAGAGAGAGCTAGAGACAGACACAGATAGAGCTGGACAGTAAGAGACAGACAGGTAGACAGAGACAGACACAGAGAAATAGAGAGAGATAGAGACACAGACACAGAGAGATAAAGACAGACATGAAGAGACAGACAGAGAGAGAGAGAGAGAGTCAGGGCAAGTCTAACATGATACTGTAGACCATATGGCTACACCACTGCAGACAGACAGACAGACACAGAGAAATAGACAGAGAGAGCTAGAGACAGACACAGATAGAGCCGGACAGTAAGAGACAGACAGGTAGACAGAGACAGACACAGAAATAGAGAGAGATAGAGACACAGACACAGAGAGATAAAGACAGCCATGAATAGACAGACAGAGAGAGAGAGAGAGAGAGAGAGAGAGAGAGAGAGAGAGAGAGGGCAAGTCTAACATGATACTGTAGACCATATAGCTATACCATTGCTGAGGCAAGCAAGTCCTCAGGCATCTTCCTCCATGCAACCTTCATGACCCTTCTTTCTTCACAGGAGGAGATGCGGGCTGCCCAGTTGGCTGCGGAGGAGGAGGAGCGTCGCATGCAGGAGTTGGAGAGACAGGTGTGTTTTGTTTCTCTGGGATGTGACAAGAAAATATATTTTCTATGACATGACTTCCTGCTCATAGAACATCTGCCTTCGAAACAAAACCTTGAACAATTTTCCACCTTCAGAAGAACTGGAAGCTTTGATGATAAATACATCACTGATTATTTCCATATCAGTGTATTTAGGTGCAATTTTTTAAATCTCGAATGCTGAGACAAGTAATAATGAAACTTCTCACCCAAGAATAATGATTCATGCTCGATCTCCTGCGTACAATTGACCTGCTAAAGTGAGAAGCAAGACAGTGCTTGGTCAAACAAGACTCCAGTGAAGAAGTTGAGATATTTCAGACTGCAGTGTAATGTAATCACTCACCTTTGTTCATGTCTTATAACCCTTGTTTGTAATTGTTTGTCTTGCATTTCAAAGTTTCTGTTGTACTTAGCCATTTACCTAATGCGAGTGTAGTGTAACTTCAATTTTCTTAATTTGGATTAATAAGATACATTACATGTTGTGTTGTGTTGTGTTGTGTTGTGTTGTGCTGAGTTATGTTGTTTTGTGCACTCTTATAGTTTATGTTTAGTTATGTTATGTTATGTCATGTTATGTAATTTTATGCTATGTTATGTCATGTTGGCATGTTATATCATGCTATGTTATGTTAAGTCATGTTATGCTTTGTTATGTTATGTTACGTTGTGTTATTTTATGCTGTCGTGTTGGCATGTTACGTCTTGTTATGTTATGTCATGTTATGTTATGTCATGTCATGTTATGTCATATTATGTCATGATATGTCAGGTTATGTTGTTTCTGTGTTCAGGCAGAGGAGGAGGCCATGCAGAGGCTGGTGGAGGAGAGGGAACAGGCGGAGTACCAGCGACGACTGATACAGGAGGAGGCTGAAAGGTTGAGAGCACTAGAGGAAAAGAAAAGGTTAGTCTGTCTTTTCTGTCTGTCTGTCTTTCTGCCTGCCTGCCTGCCTCTTCTAACTCTACCTCTCTCTTCTCTCTCTCCCTCTCCCTCCTCTCTCTCTCGGCGTTTCGTCTCTCTACTCCTACGCCTCCTCCGCTCAGCTAGTCGCCCCCTAAACCTCTCTCTTCTCTCCCTCCCTCCCTCCCGTCCCTCACCCTCACCTACACCTCCCTCACTCCCCCCACTAACCCCCTCCAATCTCTCTCATCTCTCGGGTCTCTCGCTCGCTCCTCTCAGTCCTCCGCGCTCGTCTTCGGTTCGTGCTATCATCTCGCACACTTCGGCTCTTTACTAGCAGGTCTCTCTCTCTCTCTCTTCTCGATATCCCTGCTTCCTCCCTAGCACGGCCCTCCCTCCTCCCTCCACCCTCCCTACCCCTCCCTGTCAACCTTCACAGCACACACACACACACACACACACACACTACACATCTACACACACACACACGACACACACCACACACACGAAAAACACACACATACACCACACTCACTCTGCGACGCTAACAACCTCTCACTCCCTTTTCCTCACAATGCGCCCTGGTTTATATGACTCTTAGATCTGTAGCTAAGAGTGTACTACTGAATGATTTTACATCATTTCTCTCTGTTTTACTTTCGTGTGTGTCATAAAAACTGTGGCCTCTGGCTCCTCCTTGGCTGCTGCTCCTCTTCTTCTATGCGTCCTCTGCTCATCGCTCGTTTTTCTCTCCTCCATCTTTCGTTCTCCTCTACTGTCTTTTCCTCAAAAGAGGATATAACCTAGCTTTTCCCCACAATGCACAAGAAGGCAAATGGAAATGGCAGCTATAATTGTTTGATGCACACGCCACTCATCTTTGTTTGTTTGTTTTTTGGTTTGTTTTGACAGACCGCAGATGCTGCTGGAGGGCAGCAGAGACTGGCAGAGGAGAGCTCAGAGGGATGGGTCGTTTAGAGGACGGAATTTGAGAAGGAGAGAAGAGGAGAATACAGAGGACCTCCTGGTGGTAGGCTCGATGCTGCTGCTGCTTTCATGACTCTCAATTCTGTGGGCGCTTGTGTTCTGGTCGTGAGAAAACTGTAGCTCTTAAGTCTTATGTAATTGTGACTTTAAAACCCAGTATCTCAAAACGTCTTACCAGTTGGTACCAGTTTTTTAATAGCTCATAACTGTGTTGCTGTTTCTCCTAATTTTCAAGTTTTGTTCATCTTGGAAAGAAAAAAGTCTCTGCTTTACGACCATGTGCATGGCTGAGAATTTCCTAAAGTGAACATTCCTCTCATCATGTGGTGAGTGGTCATGTATAAATAAATCTATTCATGTAACCCCCATCTGTGTATTAATTGTCTGGGCTATGGACACCTAAGTCAATTATTAAATCTTGGACATTTTCAGTTAAACATATTTACATGTGTGTGTGTGTGTGTGTGTGTGTGTGTGTGTGTGTGTGTGTGTGTGTGTGTGTGTGTTTCTGCCTGTCTGTCTGTGCATGTGTGTGTGTGTGTGTGTATGTGTTTCTGCCTGTCTGTGCATGTGTGTGTGTGTGTGTGTGTGTGTGTGTGTGTGTGTATGTGTGTGTGTCACTGTGTGCCTATGTGTGTAAGAGAAAGAGAGATAGACAATGGCAGAAAGAGAGAGACACTGACAGACAGACACACACACACACACACACACACATGCACATACATGCACACACACACACACACAGATGTGAGTGCAGTACAAGAGGACATGAGTGCATGTATGAACTTTAGTGTGTGGTACCATGGAATGTATCATGTGAATAGTCAGTCAGTCAATTCTGCATGGAACTGATCATTGAGCCATGTAGAGTAGAGGAAACTCTCTCCTTTCCTCACTTGCATTGGTCACCAAAATCCCTGGTTGCAGCCAAGTGCAGTGCTGTGCACACCAATATTCAGTTACAGTGGAAGCTACTGCTCTTTTTAACTTTTATCTTTCACACAACTCAAAGAATCTTCCTGCAGTGCTATTCATACATGAGGTAAAGTAGGCAAGAAATGATGACATCATAGGCATTATGATGTCATCAAAAACTGTGCTGACCTCATAGTTTTGTGTAATCTGCTCCCTCCACCCAAGAGGCTGCAAGAGAAGGCTGGCAGGGGGAACAGCTGCATTTCTCAGTAGCCCAGGGCTGCCCAGTCGTCTAAACTCCTCCATCACTCAAATTCTCCTCTAGGTACTGGCTCTTTCTCCGGCTGTCCTCTGTTATTTATACAGATAGTATCTTGTTTTGTAGAGATTCCACCAGAGTTCCTCTCCTGCAGATACAGGCTGACTGTGAGGCATGTCTTGATGGAATGCCACATGTGTTTTACTGTTGCAAGATTGATTTTTAATATTAAATTCTATCTGTGATATTTTCACAAACCCACAGTCTGTGATAAGAATTTTTTACAGGTTTATACATCTTTATGATAATTTTTTAAGTATACTTTAATTACTTTTATGAAAATCCATTTTTTGCTGCTAAAATGTTGTGAAAGGGTTTAACAATTGAATTGATGTAAGCCTTTTGGAGGTATTTGTATCTATTGGCCTTCCATAGCCTCTTCAGGCTGATGTGATAGGCCAGTTAAGCCTCATTCATTATCACCATCTCCCTAGTCAGATTATGTCCAAGGAGATTTGGTTTTGTCAGGTTTTCAGTCTTTTGCAGCCTTAATTTTGATGTTCATGCATGTTAGTGTATGAATTTTTCAAGATTTATTTAGCTATTTCATAAGTGATGGTCTTAAAGCATGCCTGGCAGTCACTTGGTAGGTTGAAAACGGGAGGCCGGTGTTGGACTCGTAAACGAGTAGAAAAGAAGTACTGGAGACTTTAGTCCAACTTCAAAATTGTATTTCAGAGCTTTCGGGGCCAAGTAGGCTCCTTCTTCAGTGAAATAAAAGGATATGTTTGAACGAGTCTGCCAAATCTGACGTCGCACCAATTATTTCACTGAAGAAGGAGCCTACTTGGCCCCGAAAGCTCTGAAATACAATTTTGAAGTTGGACTAAAGTCTCCAGTACTTCTTTTCTACTTGGTAGGTTGGTCAGTCAGCCAATTGGTCTCTGTCTCACAGTCAGTCCAGTCCATTTCAGCAATTCAGTGCATGAACACACACGCGCACACACACACCACACACGCACGCACGCACACACACGCACGCACACGCACGCACGCACACACACGCACGCACACACCACACACACGACACACACACACTACACACACACACTCACACACACACACACACACACACCACTCACACACACACACACACACACACACACACACACACACACACACGCACACACAAGCAAGAGGACATGCTGTTCATTTTTTTACATCAAAGTGAATGATACGTGTCTGTTCAAGGTGTTTTTTCATTCACACATGTGCATGGCTTTTTAAGTGGCAGTTTCTTATGTAGAACTATGATGTAGAGATGTTATCCTGTTCATAGCAATGCAATCTCTTAAACTCTGTTACTGTACATCAGTTTATCACTGGCATCCATACTCCAGGCAGCTTGAACCTGTATTGCTCCCTATTCCTCCTCTCCCTGCTGCCAAACTCCACATTCACCAGTGTGCAACGTACTGCCACTGCTCCCCTCCCTGCTGCCAAACTCCACATTCACCAGTGTGCAACGTACTGCCACTGCTCCCCTCCCTGCTGCCAATCTCCACATTCACCAGTGTGCAACGTACTGCCACTGCTCCCCTCCCTGCTGCCAAACTCCACATAGCATTCACCAGTGTGCAACGTACTGCCACTGCTCCCCTCCCTGCTGCCAAACTCCACATTCACCAGTGTGCTATGTACTGCCACTGCTCCTCTCCCTGCTGCCAAACTCCACATTCACCAGTGTGCTATGTGCTGCCACTGCTCCTCTCCCTGCTGCCAAACTCCACATAGCATTCACCAGTGTGCTATGTACTGCCACTGCTCCTCTCCCTGCTGCCAAACTCCACATTCATCAGTGTGCTATGTGCTGCCACTGCTCCTCTCCCTGCTGCCAAACTCCACATAGCATTCACCAGTGTGCTATGTACTGCCACTGCTCCTCTCCCTGCTGCCAAACTCCACATAGCATTCACCAGTGTGCTATGTACTGCCACTGCTCCTCTCCCTGCTGCCAAACTCCACATTCATCAGTGTGCTATGTGCTGCCACTGCTCCTCTCCCTGCTGCCAAACTCCACATAGCATTCACCAGTGTGCTATGTACTGCCACTGCTCCTCTCCCTGCTGCCAAACTCCACATTCATCAGTGTGCTATGTGCTGCCACTGCTCCTCTCCCTGCTGCCAAACTCCACATAGCATTCACCAGTGTGCTATGTGCTGCCACTGCTCCTCTCCCTGCTGCCAAACTCCACATTCACCAGTGTGCAATGTACTGCCACTGCTCCTCTCCCTGCTGCCAAACTCCACATTCACCAGTGTGCTATGTGCTGCCACTGCTCCTCTCCCTGCTGCCAAACTCCACATTCACCATTGTGCTATGTGCTGCCACTGCTCCTCTCCCTGCTGCCAAACTCCACATTCACCATTGTGCTATGTACTGCCACTGCTCCTCTCCCTGCTGCCAAACTCCACATTCACCAGTGTGCTATGTACTGCCACTGCTCCTCTCCCTGCTGCCAAACTCCACATTCACCAGTGTGCTATGTACTGCCACTGCTCCTCTCCCTGCTGCCAAACTCCACATTCACCATTGTGCTATGTGCTGCCACTGCTCCTCTCCCTGCTGCCAAACTCCACATTCACCATTGTGCTATGTGCTGCCACTGCTCCTCTCCCTGCTGCCAAACTCCACATTCACCATTGTGCTATGTACTGCCACTGCTCCTCTCCCTGCTGCCAAACTCCACATTCACCAGTGTGCTATGTGCTGCCACTGCTCCTCTCCCTGCTGCCAAACTCCACATAGCATTCACCAGTGTGCTATGTACTGCCACTGCTCCTCTCCCTGCTGCCAAACTCCACATAGCATTCACCAGTGTGCTATGTACTGCCACTGCTCCTCTCCCTGCTGCCAAACTCCACATCCATCAGTGTGCAATGTACTGCCACTGCTCCTCTCCCT
>JAWQFJ010001711.1:2500-70000 GCA_034096865.1 Theodoxus fluviatilis
GCCGCCAAAACCTTTGGAACCGGCACTTAACCAAGCCTCGCGCGGCCCATGTCAATACACTTGTAATCCATTTGCGAGTTCCTTTATGCTTCAGTGGCGACCACCATGTGCCACGCCAGTGCTGCCAAGGTTGCCAGAAATAAGATCAGCGATAGTCAAATAGAAGCCAGCGGCTCCGGTTTACAGGGTTCGGCAATGCTACAAACCGTCCCTCGGTGCCCTTGAGTAAAAATACCGCCACAACGTGGAAGCTCTGGGGAGTTCTGGGACCCTTCACACTTCAGACGAACTCCCCCAAAGACCAGGCTCTGCAGGGAGCAATGCAGGGGCAGCAGCCGTTGCAGACCACGTCCGCTCTCGGAAGCGGCACCGCGCCCGACAGCGGGTATCAATTCACCCTCCACCCATATTTCTTCACGCCAGCTCTGTATCGACCCTTGGTCCAAATTACCTGGGAAAATGGCAATGTGTGTGTGGCGACGCCTTCACAGAATGTTCCACATGTCGCAGGAGAGGTTTATCTAAGCCGACCAGAGAGAGAACTGAGAGCAGGAGAGACGGTGCCTACATCGGGTGGCGCACGCTGGCGGCACCTCAGGCTTGGCGACGGCGTGGCATGGCCTAGCGGGTGGCTGTTGCTACCCCGAAGCCAGCAGCGTGTGGTTCCGGGTGGCACTGCTAGAGCTCTGGGGACTGCCAGCGAGCCCGCCACGTGTCTCACTGTGGGGTGGGCGGTTAGGTGTGTGTGTGAATGGTGATTCCCTCCGCGGCTCAGGAACTGGTAGATCTCCCGCTTCGTCGAGAACTAGAAGTACCTTTTGTCTGTGCACGGCAGTCCACCCCTTAATGAGCCCATTCGACTCGCCAGCACAGCTGTCAGGCAGGCGTCTGTTTGGCGTCTGGTGGCTCCATTACCCAGCATTCCCTGTTGAAGGATCCCACGGTCCGCCTGTAGACACAGAACGCTTGCTCGTCCTGCAGTTGTGACGTTAGAGACGACTCAATACACACTCAGTAAGTGTGCTAACAAATGAACAGAGTGCACGCAGTTCACAGTCAAAGGCACACCTTTACATCTCTACATTCATAGTTTTACGACCAGTTCAATTTTTTAACCGAAAACCATTTCGTCCTCGCATCTGCATTCTCGAACAGATCAATGGACGATGGGTCCTTTGCCCTGCGATATATCAATGTCTCCGTGACTGATTTGTTTGAGAAGAGCTGATTGTTCCCAATCAAACAAGAGCAACGACTTTTGCTCTCAAAGTTTTGTCCGCACGATTTGCGACAACGGGGCCTCCACAGAGGACGTACATAGGTTGGCACTGGAGCACTCCTCTCTCTGTAACGTCTCTTTTCAGCGCTGGCAGGCTGCCGTGGTCGGACAATGCTCGTGGCGGTGGCTCCCACGCTGACACATGGAACCGTCTTGTACTGGTTGGACAGGGATTAATCTCAAGCCCTTTGTCGACTACTAACGGAAAGGCAATACGCACTGGGCTCTGGGATGTTTTGCGTCACTGAACCCCTTTCTGCGCGGTTCTCGCTGTTGTAGACAGATGTTGGCATGCGCACTGACACCGCGATTTCATGTTAGCATGAAATAATTTACGAGATCATGCATTGCAAATATATTGTAGTGGAGTCTTTAGTCTAACCAACCTTCAGATTTTCGCATAGGCTGCTTCAGCCTTGTCGAAGTGCAGTGTTTCTTGTTTGCCAGGGCGGGCAACAAGCAAAGCACACGTGTGAAAGGAAAGTGTATGCACTCTGTCTGATGCAACACAAATACTACGTAACTATAAACTACATCATAAATAGAGCCTGTATCTGTTTGTAGCCAAAACCACGCAATAGAGAGTTCATGTGCATCTAGAATATGGTATTAAATATACTTTCTGAGAATGCATACCAGAAAACATGTTGATACTAGGGCAAATCTGAGGGGTGGCCTCAGGGGTTCCGAATACTCCCCCTCTTAAAAAATTATTTTCTACAATTAGACATCTTTCATTTATTTAAAAGTAACTATCAAATTTGAAAGAAAAAATATCAAGATGAATATTTAAAGTGAAAACGTTTTAGTCAGCTAAATTCAACCGCCCCTGCTTTTACGCTAGAGATAATCTGTGGTGTATTAGAATGGAGGACAAATACTGCATGTGCGCAATTTACGACTCATGAGCGGAGTTGGCTCTTGGGCCCAAAGCACGGTAAAAAATCGACAGCCACACCTCAGCATGCAACAGTGAAGTAGCAATGAGCGATACAAAGAAAACAAATAATACAAATCGAATCAGAGTAAAAACTTTTGTAAACTATTTCCATGAAACCATATCCTGGGAAAACTCGTCTTTTTCTCTACTCCAAGAAAGTGAGATTATACACAATTTAAGTTTAAGGGTTGATCTCTCTCTCTCTCTCTCTCTCTCTCTCTCTCTCTCTCTCACACACACACACACACACACACACACACACACACACACACACACACACACACACACACACACACACACACACACCCATACATACAGAGTGCAGATCGTAATCTTCGTGCTGGGATATGAATCAGTGCGACCCTTCCATAGGTTAAATGATTTGGAACGCAAGCATTTCAATAAGAGTTTACGTCGAGGTAGATTTATAGTTTCGTCCCTGATATCAAGTGCATTTCCACGTGACACTTCCACTCAGTATGTATATTGTTGATGTTCACATTTTTCGTGTATGGCCACGTTCAAACGTCTCGCAATCAGTGACTTCTCCGTTTGACATCTGCAGCCTGCGCTTCGGCGAGACAAAAACGGAGATCATCACACAGTATGCCTGTCCATTTTTTACGACAACGGGCACCTGCGGTCATGATCCAGATGTGACCTCCCCACCCCTCACCCCCCCTCCACCCCACCCCCACCTCCCTATCCCCCACCCCACCCCCGAAAGTGTTAGGAAGACAGAGCCGAAACGCTTGAAGACAGGGTCTCTTCCTCTGAAGACCGTCAGTCTTTTCACTTCTCTGGAAGTCTCTTGTTCTCAGTGATGATTGCGAAGCTCCGGGTTTTTATTTCATTTGCAAAAGGTACAATAAAGATGATTAATTAAAACAAAACACCAATTCATAACGAAAACTGTTAATCACGCTTACCTCTGAGCACCGTGGTGTCGAAGCGCGCACATTGTCAGGTGGGTTTCATCTGCCATCACTGTCGCAGCACACCACGAGACAAGCTGACTTCTCGCGCGTCCGCACAGCAGAAGTCATGTGAGTGGCCAGCCACAAGGTCTGCCACCTCAGTGGTCTCGCTGGCAGAGAGAATGAAGCCGGCAGCACAGCCTCCACTCCAGACCTTCCTACAACCCCGGGGCGAACTCTGGAAGAGGCAGCAAAGTCAGACAGCACAACCTGGAGGTGCTAACGTGTCCCTGAAAGTCGGGAGGGGTGCTGGATTCCACAAGACACATGGCTCGGGACGCCGCTGTCACGAGGGCGGGAAAGATTTGCGTGCCGACGACAATGGGGAATCCGTCACCCGCCAGGATTGCAGTCACGCTGTTATCCAAGGCCCCGACTTAATAGATGAACTGCGTGTTGGCGTTGACGTCTCGGTGTGGTATTTGGAGGTGGCATGAGACACTGCCTGAGTGCCTGTAAATGAAGGAGTTTTTTGGGGAAACTTGCAGCATAACTAAATGCAATCAAGTTTGAAGGCAGAGTTGGTTAAAGTCATGTTTTTGATCACGTGAATCTATTTCGTTTGTATGTTTTTAATTGTCTTGGATTACGTTCTGCTTCGTGTTTGAACGTATAAATCAAAATGACTCCCATGTCCTGTTTTAAATCCTGGGAGAATACGCCTAAACAGTAGGCATAACACAGTTGAAGTTTTCCCAACAGTTATTGAGATGAAGACTTTTTGAGCATCGTTGAAAGCACTTTACGGTGAGAGGGGTGGGTGGGGGGTGCACTAGCTTGAAGACACTTAGACATGTTCATGACGTAATGGAATACAAAGTTTGATAAGTTACAAACCCGCGATCAATCTAGGCCGTCAGCGAAGGTACAGTACAATACGATGAACACCGACGTATTTACATTTATTTACAAAGTGAGTTTCATCAGGTTGGTTGTCCTACTTCTTACAAAAAAGAGAACAGAATGAATGAAAAATTGAAATTGTTTGGTCTACTTCCTCTAGCTAGAGTGCTCGTGATATGGGTATAAGTACTGTCTATTTTTGTTTATGCTAAGAGACGAAGAGCACAAAAGTAACAAAATAATGCACCATCGCTGCAGCAGTAAATTTCTTCCCATCGATCTCAAACAACCTATCTTTCTGGCAGAAAAATCCCCCCCCCCTCCACACACACACACACACACACACACACACACACACACACACACACACACACACACACACACACACACACACACACACACACACACACACACACACACACAGCCCCCAATATTTATGAACATTTCGCTGAGATCTTTGAAGAACTCACTTAACTCCATTCTCACATATATACGTCAATCTCAAATCCAGTTAATGATGGGCAGTAAAATATTTGCACTGCTCTCCATGTGGAGGCTGTCATACCTCGACCTTGTACTGGAACCAGACAGTAGACTGAGCGTCAGTTTTCTCTCTGCCTTCTCAGATCCGCCAGATAATGGCTGATCCTTTTCTGGCGAGTGTTTGTCTGCGGCTTAGCTTTCCCCGCAGACATGACCCTCAGGTGACAAGATAACGCTAGATCACGACCTGTCGTTCAATGAAGATCTGCAAACACAGGATCCCAGGTCACGACACGTGGAAGAGTAATGAGAAAGTCAACATGGATCTCGTCTCATATTGAAAAGACTGAGTCGTTACATTCCGCAGTGTACAGCAGGCGTGATGTGAAACTGTTCTCATCCATAAGTATACACTGTGCTGACTGTACCTTCCCGAGTGGGGCAAGAGATTCAATGCGTTATGTACAAGACGTTGCGTTTATCAAAACAGTAAGCCGTTATGTCTCTCTCTCTCTCTCTCTCTCTCTCTCTCTCTCTCTCTCTCTCTCTCTCTCTCTCACACACACACACACACACACACACACACATTCACGCGTACACACACAGACATGTACACACACACACATGCTCGCAAAAAACTCCTACATTATACTCGCTGACATTTTGCTTGCAATCGGATGCAAAGCATGATCACAAATAAAGTCCGTTGAATTCTGATAACTTCATCCTTTTTTATATAGTGGCAACTGTTGCAGACAGCAGTTATTTGATTAACCTGACACAGCATGAAAGGAACAAAGTAACTTTAGTTTAACCAGCGAAGTACACCTACCGGTAAATCGATACCAAATTGCCTCCATCTTTCCCCGTTCCTAAACAGGTAACATTCCACAGTGGACGTAGGCATGCTCGGAATGCGAAGCCCGCTGGCTTCTCCTCATTGTTGTGCATGTTTTAGACGCAGAGGCAAACTTTCTTGTCAACGGATCAAACTTGTCGCTGAAATTGCACTGAAGGGCAGCAACACAAGAATCTGAGTCTCGACACCCGAAGCAGAATGTCTCTACATACGAGGTGTTAGGGGGCACCAAACACACACACACACACACACACACACACATATATACACACACAAACACACACACACACACACACACACACACACACACACACACACACACACACACACACTCACATACACACACAAACACACACACGCGCGCGCTCGCGCGCATACACACACACCGCCTGAAAAAAACACGTTAAGATTCAAAGTGGTGCAGTCTAGCATCACATACACAAGACCAGGACAAATCAACACTTTAGATCCTAGTCTATCTTCTCTTGGTGCTAGTGTTGTGCCTGTTTATGCACAAAGTCCATCATGCTGGCAAACTTCTTGTTTGGAACGAACCTCTGGCTCGGGGCATTCAAACCTCAGTTCTGGATTGAACTGCTTTCTTCTGGGTGGCACATACAGCTTTGTATTTGTTGCAGGAAACCATAATGTTTTTACACAGTACAGTATCATCTGGTAGATTTGTCACATCTTTCCACCGTAAATACTTAACTGCTCTCTTGACGGAGGATTTCAATGCAAAACACACAGTCTGCAAAGTATTGTAAGTCTCCACCTTAATAACACTGACCAGTTTTGCGTCTATCACATCTCCCGCAGATGGGAAGGCGGCCTTTCCTTGGGGACCATGGAAGCAACTGGCAGCTGCTAGTGCAACATTGGAAATGCAAGGATACCTGCCAGTCTTCTTTCCTTCTGCTCACTTCCATTTCCTCTTCTCTTGGCGGCAGAAGTATGCCAAATTGTACATGTACATCCTGCTCCGGGAGTCTCGGCAGAAAACGATGCCCCACACGTGGTCCCCCTCCCCCCCCCCCCCCCCCCCCCCCCCACCCACCCCCACCCCTCTCTCTCTCTCTCTCCCTCGAATTCTTTTTCTCTCGCTGAAGTACAGTCTCGGTTTTCTCAAAATCCATGATTTCACGGAGAAGTGAGACACTTGGAAACTTACCACATTTGTCTCGACTCTCCCGGTGCGAGCTGGAGAATACGTACCGTCATGAGCCAACTCATGAGGCAGATAGTCGTAAAAGTCATTTTCACCGATAATCCTTGAACGTGTAAAAGCACCGTGAGAAGGAAATATCATTTGTTCATCCAATGATCGGGGTGAAATTGCAAACAGTTCCACAGTTTTCCAAGTACATGTCGTGCACCCTCTCTCTCTCTCTCTCTCTCTCTCTCTCTCTCTCTCTCTCTCTCTCTCTCTCTCTCTCTCTCTCTCTCTCTCTCTCTCTCTCTCAGGTGATCCATCCAATCCTGATAATTACAGAGGAATATGTCTAACAAGTATCTTTTGTAAAGTGTTCACCTCAATTATTACTGATAGACTTGTGTCTTGGGCGGATTCAAACAACCTGATTGCAGAAGAACAAGCTGGTTTTCGAAAGGGTTACTCAACAGTTGATAATGTGTACATCCTTAATTGTATCATACGGAGGTACTTGAGCAGGAAGCGGAAGTTGTACTCAGCATTTGTGGACTTCAAAAAGGCGTTTGATACAGTGGACAGAGAAGCAATGTGGAAGGTGTTGAAATTGTATGGGATGAAAGGTAAAATGCTTAAGATGCTTCAAGGCATGTACTCCTCAGTATGGTACTGTGTCAGAAGCAATGGTCAGTGCAGTGCTTCATTCGAGAGAAAACGGGGCCTAAAACAAGGCTGCAAAGCCAGCCCGATAATTGTTCCTTATTAATTTCATATGTAGCGAAGAAAGTAAGAGAGAATGGAAAACATGGAGTACAACTCATGCCTGAGTTTGTCTCGGTATTCCTCCTTTTGTTCGCTGATGACGTTGTACTTATCTCAGACACCATAGTTGGACTGCAAAACCAGCTGAACATACTAGATGGGGAAGCACGTAAACTTGGCCTACAGGTCAACTCTGACAAAACAAAAGTTGTGGTTTTTCGCAATGGTGGCTTTCTTGCTGAGCACGAAAGGTGGTTTTTGGATGGGAAGCAACTGGAAGTTGTAAATGAATATAAATACCTCGGTGTAATCTTTTCTACACGGCTGTCGTACAGAACGCTACAGCTAGATCTGGCACAAAGAGCCAAAGCCGGTTTACTCCAGGTTAACAAATGCTGTAGAAAACTTGGATGTGTGTCGCCAGATATTTTTTTCAAACTTTTTGATGCACAAGTTTTACCAGTTATTATGTATTCTGCGGAGGTGTGGGGTATAAATGATTGCCCTGATATAGAGAATGTCCATCTTCAAGCAATGAAGCGGTTTTTACATCTACCACCTCAGACACCAAATGCAATTGCATACGGAGAGACAGGCAGGTACCCTTTGTACATCAATGCTAGATTGCGAGCACTAAAGTATTGGTTGAGGATCTTAAGACTGGACAATACTAGATATCCTCGCAAAGTGTATAATATGTTGTTGTCTGGAAAGAGTAACTGGGCAAGTGATATGAAAGGTATATTACATAAATACAATTTTGGCAATCATTGGGAAAGGCAACATGTAGAGAATGAAAGGCAGTTCTTGAGGGATCTGAGGGAGCGTCTTATTATGGAGTACAAACAGGCTTAGAAGTAGCTCAAGGTATACATTTTATAATCAGTTCAAATCTGCTCTCTTCAGGGAGCAGTATCTGTATTTCATCGACAAACAAATATTCAGAGATGTAATTGTCCGTTTTCGTGCGGGAATCAGTGAGCTGTACATACATAAATATCGTTTCGTTAATGATTCCGCCAGAACACTGCTTTGTCCGTCATGCGGTGAAAAGGATGAGGAAGAACTACATTTCTTGCTCTGGTGTCCCGCCTACGAAGACCTCAGACAGAAGTATATTTATGATTTGTTTGACAGAGATTATCGCGTAGGTATCACTGACTTATTACGTACAGATGATGTCCATCTCATGAGGTCAGTTGCGATGTATCTATATTATGCCTTTAGAAGAAGACAAGAGGCCTTAAAAACAACCGTTGAGATGTTCGAACAATTAGGTTATGATAGGCTGGTGGCCTAACAAATAAAATCGTTCGTTCGTTCTCTCTCTCTCTCACTCTCTCTCTCTCTCTCTCACTCTCTCTGTCTCTCTATCTCTCTCTCTATCTATCTATCTCTCTCTCTCACTCTCTCTGTCTCTCTCTCTCTCTCTCTCTCTCTCTCTCTCTCTGGAGAAATTGGAAGATATCCAGTAACTGTGACGGCTTTGCTAAGGTCTGTAAAGTACTGGTTGAGACTCCAAAATGCCAACCGATAGACTGCCGAAACAGGCAAACCTAATGCTGTGTAATAGTAAAC
This sequence comes from Theodoxus fluviatilis, assembly GCA_034096865.1. Taxonomy (NCBI): domain Eukaryota; kingdom Metazoa; phylum Mollusca; class Gastropoda; order Cycloneritida; family Neritidae; genus Theodoxus; species Theodoxus fluviatilis. The sequence continues at coordinate 11,372 of JAWQFJ010001711.1, forward strand.
TGTCAGCAGATGTGAACTGGTCTAGATCGAGCAATAATGGAATTCCTGGCTAAGATGGGTTTTAATTTTGTATGGTTGAATGGTGGATGCATGAACAAAAAGGTTTTTTGAAGGAACTCAGGAAGAGGCTGTTAGACTGCTTCAGGCAGGAATGGGATGCAAAGATCGGCGCAAGTGAACGTTTTAGATTTATAGATCATTCAAAACTTCCTGGCAATGCGAAAGTTATCTCAATGGTATAAATATCAAGAAATTTAGAGACTCCTTTATTAGATTTAGGTTAGGGATAAATGAACTGCACGTCAACGGAAGGTACAAGGCAGAACACAGTAGTGTATACTGCCCATTTTGTGTTGACAGTGTAGAAAATGAAGTGCACTTTTTAACCCACTGTCCAGAATACAACGTCCTCAGGACAAAATACATAGCTAGGTATATCATCCCAGTACGTACCAGTTTAAATATCTTCTAGATGGACAAGATATACGGAAGACGAGAGACGTAGCAATGTATATATACTACGCTCTACAACTGCGCAACCGGTCTACTGAAGTGGAACCCGGAGTCACGGTCTTTTCATTTGTCTCTCACTCCAGCGCGCACCGGGATGACTAATCTAAAGATTGTTGTACAATATTGAGTGGTCCTCTATATCAAAAAGATGTATGAATAGACTGTTTAAGGATACATCTGATCATCACCCCCCCCTCTCTCTCTCTCTCTCTCTCTCTCTCTCTCTCTCTCTCTCTCTCTCTCTCTCTCTCTCTCTCTCTCTCTCTCTCATGTGCTGATAATTCCACTGTGTCAGGGAGTGGGGTGGGGTAGGGATGGGGATGGTGGTCAGGGGTGGGCGTACAGGGAAGAGGAGAAAATTGATTGTCTGCGGCCCTGCAACAATAAATCATGTGACATCTGGAAAAACTTGGGCAAGGTCACACACAACGTTTGCTCCTGGCTGCACAATTTAACGATCGCGTACGTATTCACGTGCAACTTGTAATAGTGCTAATTAGGCTGTGCACGTATGTATGCGGATATGAACTGTCTACGTTTAAATTGAGATCAGTTATACTTTCTTATGAAACTCTACATCTCGAACCAATATATTGTATCTGAAATTTGGGGTAAGATAAAAGAGGATTATTTGAGGCTTTTTTCAGTTTTTTCATACATGTATTTCGTTTATGAGTGACAGAAGTTAAAAACCCGCGTAAACAAGCAAACGTTACTTTCTTTCAGGGGAATAAATGTCAAAGAAAGTCATGACAGTCTTAAAATAGAAAACCACGATATTATTTTCAGAGGGATCGATATTGTTTGCATTACATCCGCACAATGAATTATCCTGCGCTTCACTTTCTAGCTGAAGGCTGGTAAGCTAAGGGAGAGCAATCGCGAAGCATAATCTGACAAGAATTATTTCCCTTTGCACGGTAAACAATGCGCATGTGCAGCGACATATTTGTTGTCATGATGGAGGAAGGCATGTATACCAGCGCATTCTGGAGATGAAATTTCAGGCTTTTTCTCCTTAATCATGTCATTTGTTAGCCTTAGTGACATGAACATCTTCCTCTCCAACGGTTTTTATTCAGTACTCAGTATTTCAATTGTCTAGGTCGTATTTTGGAAACGAATACTGTTTGTGTACTCCGTTGCTATATCAAGTCCTGACAAGTGACAAACCGCGCGAGACGACAGAGTAGCCTGTCTCGTGAAATCAGGGAGTGTGTTGTCGGCATTTAATCAAACACGGTAAGTATTCAGACACAGTCAGATGATATTAGGCATTTATTTGTGTTGGAAACGAAGGATTACCCTTGTCTCAACCTCAAGCAGACGGTTACATTCTTAATTTTCACTGTTTTAAATGATGGATGTCCCTCGTCCGTTACCCCTTTCGCTGAACTTCATGTAAACTGTTCACGACAGATTCACCACTGCGGCATGGTCATATAATTACGTGTCGTCATGTGTAGCAATGTGCACGTAGTTTTCTCGAAACTGTATGTAGATTGTAGTGTGAGCATCCCGGCGAATGGTGACCTCTTCGTGTGTGAGGCTGTTGAAATATTGTTTCAGATCTTAGTTCTTACCTTAGTCCTTAACGATTCATGAATATCTCCGCCACGGATCGTCTTACAGTCACGTCTAGCAGTATTTGATAATATAATTTAGTAAATGTTTTCAGCTAATGTTGACGTCAACGATCTGTTCTGTACTCTCAGTTCATAAGACGTACTTGCAATGCGCAAGTTTCAGGCCTCTTTGGTGCTGGCAGTTCGTCACTAAATCTGCTGTTCATGTGCCAAAGCATGGCATGCCTGTTTTCTGTGTAGCCTGTAGGGTTGTTTACATGTGGAAAGCCCATACAATATTACTGTGTGCAAAGTCGTGTTGTGTGGAATGTTTCAGACTCGTGATGACTGCAGTGGAGCCGGACATCGATCGTTTCATCAGGGAACAAAAAGCCAAACTTGCACAGGAACGAGATGTGCTCGTGAGTAGAGTGTGGAACTGCCTCCTTTGATCCACTGTCTGCTTTGCCAATCAGTAGTGACTTCCATGTACACCATTTGTTGTTGTGCATGGATTGTACAGCAGAATACTTCCAAAATCATATGGCATTTATTTATGTCATAGTGCTGAATGCTTTCTCCATGCATTTCATCCTCATCCTCATTGTTGCATTTCTCCATTGAAGAAAGTGCTGTTGTTTTGAAAATGTGTGATGGTGAGAGTGGTATGCTTATTTCACTTGGGGGGGGGGGGGGGGGGGGGGGGGGGGAACTGTGTGTGCATTAATTTTTGGTACATATACATTTTCATGGAGTTTTTCAAATGACAGAATCTGCAACATCAGTGTGCTGAGCAGTTGCCAAGCTGGATTAAAACCTGATGAATCTTGAGGTTGGTAATAAATGTTGGATGAATTCATATGGAGTTGTATTATTTTTGTCTTAAAAAACAACAACTTGAGATTGATGTACACTTTCTTCAAATGCTGTGATGCCAATTTGTATTGTTTGTTTGTTTGTTTGTTTTGTTTTTAACATGATGACTTTTTAGTGTAACCATTTTAATACTGATTCTCCTGAACTGATGTCCATTATTCAGGATTTTTATATAGTTTTCTTTACAGAAATGTTGGGTTGCTATCTGTGTTGTTTTTGGTGATGGATATGACCTTGGTGATGGTGGTGGTGCATGCTCTTGTATCACTATTTTTGTTTTTCAGCAGGGACACACATGAGAGAAAAACATCTCATTGACAATGTGCTGAACACTTTTGTTCAGTTACTATCATAAACAGAATTACAATGAATTGAAAGTGTGTGTGTGTGTGTGTGTGTGTGTGTGTGTGTGTGTGTGTGTGTGTGTGTGTGTGTGTGTGTGTGTGTGTGTGTGTGTGTCTTTGTACACATATATGCATGTATGTGTGTGTTTGCATGTGCATCTTGATTTTTGCTCCATTGCCAAGGAAACAAGGAAGGAGCTTACTTTGCACTGTGCTGTTTTTCACTGCCTAATGCTGCTGATTTGACTTCAGGTGGATGATAGTAGATCACGAGGGGAGGGAGCCAGGAGAAAGTGGGATAAATCTGAAGGGCTTGACGCCAAATTAGCAGAACAGGTACATCCACATTTATACAGTTCTTCCCATTTTGATTTCGAAATTACTTAGATTAATTGTAGTCAAATGACATAAACCACTGGAGTGGGTGAATCTATTAACATTTTGTTTTTAAAGGAATTTAGAATTTGCATGACCCCTAGGGTAATTTCTGTCTGATGCATACCTTTACATAGTTGTAAAAGCACTTCTTTGTAGCATGTTGTGTTCACCAATTTGTTGTAGATGTAGCTAAATCCTCTCTGTAGATGTTGTTTTCTTCAACCATAGCAAACTTTTTAATGTACAGTAGTCAGCATTTCTGCAGTGGCTATTGATAGATGGTAGACACAGATTTTGTCATCACTGTTTTTCCTCCTTGAGTGTTTGTGTGGGTAAATTAACTTTTGGAAAACCTCAACCCAACTGATGATGCAAAATTTTTCAAGTCATTGATGTACCAAATGAATTGAATGTGTATTGGATTGAATGGCAAAAACAAATCTTCCCTTTGCATGATAATCTTTCTCCTTCAACTGCACCCTAACTTGTTGAACCAAAATTGTTAGTACTTATAGTAGAATGACATATTTGTACAAGAGCTTTGTTCAACAACAGGCACCTTACCATTCTCTGCAACTTCCTGTGACTCATCCTCCTGCATTTGAAATGCCTCCCCCTTCACCGCCTCTGGATAAGGCTGGGCAGTTTTGTGGGCTTCCATTTGGAGAGTATGAAGAGAAGCAGAAAAGATTTCGTGAGGAATTGCGAAATGATTTCCAAGAGTATGTAGCCAAGCAAAATACCCGTTGTCGACAGGTAGATAAGGAAATATTTTCAAATTTTGGATTACACCACTTCATTCAAGTACCTCTCTTTGTTTTCTTGGGATTTTTTTTTGTTCAACGTTTTGCCTCCTTAATTTACAGGGGAGTTTGAACTAACAAACCATGAGATTATTCAGTCAGTAGTATACATGCTTCTCACTCTAATATAACAGGCCTCACTCTTACAGCTGACTTGAAAGTAGTCTTGATGATTATGTTTAGTACTAATAGTACATAGAGACTATAGATAAAATGTTTTTCTAAAATCATTTAATTAGTTTTGATTGTGTAATTCAATGGACATTCTTCAGAACGCATCAACTGCTCAAACTTGGCTGGCGGAGTTTGTAAGCTTGATGTCATTCTGCCTTGGAACAAGAATATGATGTCCATTTATACTTAAATGTTTGCCATATAGGTTGAGAGATTTTTTGTCCTTCTACTTCATTTTATAATAATATGTTAGAGTATTTTGCTTGTTTTTTCTACAGCTGGTGAAAACTCACAAAAAGAACAATCCCTATAAACTAATACATAGAAAAGGACTAAACTTCTTTGCATGAAAGTTGAATTGTGCAGAAGCATGTATACTGAGTGAACTCTTCAGCCAGTTTAATATAATTTCATGAAATGTGTTACTTGTCCTGTTCGGTTGGATTGCACATGATAAGTATTCATTTCAGCCTACTGACGACCAAAAGGCAGCTGGGTATGATTATAATCAAGTCCATCGTAAGTTGCTGGACGAAAAGAGGAAAGATTACAATGAATTGCTTGAGAAGCAGGTAATTTTTCCACAAGTCTGATTTCACTAATACAGCACTGAGTAACGAGACTAGCTGCACCCCCACAGCTGCTCCCCTACTAATGCTTGCCAATAATGGCATCCTGCTGACAATGACTCTTGACCCAGAGCAGGCCTCTCTTCCCTCCTGCCCCCACCCCCTCACCCTCCACTACCCCCAAGGTTGGAGGAAATTGTTCTGTCTTTGTGTGTTTGAAGCTTTGTATATCTGTAGGTTTGCTAGATGCTGTGTGCAGTTTTCTAAATAGGGAAGATCTCTCTTGCTGCATACTGTTACATCTATATGTGTGTTTGTGTGTTTCCTGATCTAGCTTTTCTTTCTGTGTTTTATGGATTGTCTTTGTGCGCTTGTGCTTTAGGGCTAGTCTGTCTTTGTCTCTAGGAATGCGTTCTATACTGAGAATTACACTTTGAATCTGATAACATCTTAAATTATGTTTCATCATTTCATAAACATTTCTCCAGAATCGTCCATTTGTGTTTGCAGTGAAATTTCAGTAAGAGCATCGTTCTTCATAATTGCCTTGTCTGTTATTTGTATTTGTACAGCCTTCTATCTCTGATGCCTCTTTTATTACCCTCTTCATGCCCCTTACTATTCTCATTGTATGCTTGTAAATGCCAGTTATTTTGACTTTGGTCCATTTGTGCAAACACTTAAGAAGATGAAAACATGCAGAATGCGTGATATTTCAGCTCACACAGAATACTAGTAGTTTGCTCTGATGTGTAGTACATCATGATAGTGCAGAAAATTATTTTTGAAAACTGAGTTTGAAAACAGGAATTAGTGAACAAGAATTGACCAATTGTCCTATTCTATCTCTATGTCCTATTTGCCTTCCTATCTTGTAGAAAGCATTACAAACATTTGACTATTTTGAGCTCAAACATTAATGCAGAATGCCAGTAGCTTGACATTTTGAATAGGGCCACATATTATGTAAAAAAATAAATGAAAAAAAATGAAAGTAGGATTTGAATACTTAACTAGTAAACAAGAACTGCCCAAATTTTCAAACAACATCCTAAATGTATGGAAATAAATGACACGGCTGAAGATGGACGTTGCGTGCTTGGCGCTGTCACGTGTTGTGTCTGGCTTGCTTGTAGGATGGTCGGCTGGGCCGACCTGGAAGGGACGGTCTCAATGAAATTGTCTCTCCCAGCATCATCCCCCTTGACAGCAACGAATCCCATGCCCAGAAGCAGAGGGTACTCAAGGCAGAGCGACAGAGGGAGTACAATGATCTGATGGCCAAGGTAGAGAGCTTTCTGGAAGCTGCAGAAGTTAAGCCTAATATGGCTCATAGACCCTTAATAAACATTCATGCTGTCATTCCATTCACAAACTCTATTTTTTAATGAACTCATCATTGAGCTCTACCTAACAAACAAAAAATGTACATGGACTAGACTGTTAGATAGAATTATGGCTCAGCTACTGGAGCAGGCCCAAAAAGCCCAGCACCCCCTGATGAGGGGGGACGCTGAGTGGCTCTGGCTGTATGTTAACTGTAGGTGGATGTGCAGTGAGATGCAGAATATCTCTTTGAAAAGTTGTGGTTGAGATCAAGGTCTTGTGCAGCTGATTTCATCGGTTTTAGGAATTTCTTGATTTGTTTAGATAGAATGTATTTGTAAAAATGTGGTCTCACCAGTTTTTAGACTTGACATCCAAAGACAGCATGTAGGTCTCGAAACTGATCAGGCAGAGAACCAAATCACCATGAGAGGCACGTTAGCCCACTGTTTAATGGCTACAGGCAGGCAGACCCATGAGGAGAGGTGACACTGGGACCCCTCCCCCTGAGATGATGGGTCTCAATGTCGGCCAGTATGAGAAAACCCGACAGAAGCTACGCAATGACTTGCAGAGAGAATACAGAGAGGCCCTTGAAAAGGTACTGACCACAAAGTCAAAGAGTTCTATCTTGCTTTCTATTTCCTTTAAATACGAGTTTTCTTGATGGAGTTTCTGTTTTACTTGATGTTCAACACACAAATAATAGAGAAAACTCATGGTATGTCATGAACTTTGATGTCTCCAAACTTTGCATGAAGAAAATGTTGATTGAACAGTTAAAGGGATTGGTCTCTAGAATGAAGTATAGGGTGTTTGTTTTTTTCATGATTGAAGAAAATCTGTTGTGAAACTGCAGCCAGATTCTTACCCAAAAAGTCTTCATGGGTCATCAGTATGTCTGAAAGTAATGGCAGCAATGTAGCCAACATGACAGCAAGCACTTTCAAAATCACCCACCTGTTATGAACTTCCCTGAAGTCCTCTCATTATGTACTGTCATCATCAGCAAAGGGCAGAGAAACAAAAACTGCTGGCCAGACAGCATGGCCTCCCCACCCCAGAACAGGATCCAGCTGCAGGACTGCCCCCTAGGGCACCCGATCTGTCCCATAGGGCCGCAGCCCCACCTGCAGGGCTGTCGTCCCGCGACAAGGGACCCGCCTACCGAAGGCGCTCACCCGAATCCTCTCCCACCAGACCCTTCCAGGATAACATTTTCAGACAGAGGGATGAACCCTACAAGGTACACATGTATAGATTGGCTCTGCATATGAACATAAATAAAAAGATGTGAAGGGAGTTTCTGTAGGTGCATAGGTTACAGACATACTGAAAATGCTTCTAGATGTGCTTCTGTTACCATTTCTCATCAGCATATGAGACAGTACATATTTTAATCTTCCATATTTCTCTCTGTGATTTAGTGCCATAGATTTTGTTGACTACCTGTCAAGAAAAGAACTAACCTTCCATATTTCTTTCTGTGATATAGTGCCATAGATTTTGTTGACAACCTGTCAAGAAAAGAACTAAAACAAATAATACATATCATGGATTTAACCTCCTGAGTAGTATTTTTAGTTAAAGCTTTTGACGTTCACTTTTAATACTAACAAAATTCTCATTATCTGTTCTCCCTATTTTCTCATGTTGATTTCATGTGAGTTACCAAAAGTAGGAAATATATAGTCCTCCTGAAATCTTCAAAACTTCACAGCCCTTGGGAGAATGCTCTGAACTGCTCAATATAGCAAAAACTTCTCGGGAAGGGGATTTGACTTTTTCTTGCACCTCCAGCCCGAGCCCCCAAGGCCGAGGCCCTGGACGCCAGAGCATGAGGGGCTGCCCATAGGCAACTACAACTATGAGGACAAGAAGCGCAAGCTGCAGGAGGAGCGACACAAGGAATATGTGGAGATGATGCAGTCCAAGGTAGCTAGAGTCAGGCGCGGTGGTGGCTGTGTGGTTGTGTAGTGCTGTGGCTTTCGGTCATGACATCAAAGATGGGTGTTTCTTGATGTTGTGGCCTTATATAGCCTACAAGGCTGATAGGCCCTTAAACTCCATCCATCCATCGGTCATGACAGCCAAGGGCTGGGTGCAGGTCTTGTCTCTCACTGGGCAGTACGGTCGTATGTGTCCTCTCTCTGTTGTGGTGATCACAGCACCAGTCATGCTTGCTTGCTGTGGCTTTGGTTGTGGGGAGTCATGTGACTTATTGTGGTAAGCTCCAGGAACAAATTGTTGTGCATTGAACATGCAGCACTGTGTGGATATATGGTTGTTTCATTTTGACTCACTCTTGTATTTTCAACTCATTTGATTTACATTGCTCTTCTGTTCTAAACATTTCATTGTGAAAGTGACACCACGCATTTTTCTCCTATGGGAATGCACTACAGCATTTTGCAAATTTCACTCACAATACTGAATCAGCACTGCAAGTGCCTTCTCATATGCACAATGTGCAATAACTTTTCAGTTGCTCTGCTGACTTCATTGATGTGGCACCGACTTGAAGCTCACATTAATTAAGTAAAATAGCATTACCAATCCCCCCCTCCCTGCCCATCCCATCCCTTTAATGAGGTCCTTGATATGGAAAATAGAAAACACTGATCCAAGTGTTGCAGATCCTCTCCAGCCAATTGCAGAGTTTCTTGTGGTAGTGCCGGTGCCTCAGCTGTTGTTTATGGTGTCTTGTGTTTATTGGTGTTGTTGTTCATTGGATGGTTATGTGAAGAGTTTCATGTGAGTGATGTCATGCAGAGAGCATTTAGGAGAAAAATTGCGGCAGTGGGTTATTGTGAGGAAACCTCTTGGAATTAGGCCTGTTGAACACCTAGCTCTTCTGCATAACAGACTGTCTTGACTTTGTTTCCACTTGATGTTAGACTAGAGTCTAAAACTTGTAGTTATTTCATCCTTGGGAACATTGGTCCTTGTCTTTGAGCCTATGATGTAGTATACTAAAAGTATGTGTTGATGTAGACGCGTGGACTTTTCTCTTTTCTATCAGGGGCTTTAGATTACTTCTCATCTGTAGAGATGCTCTTCTGAATGCTTTTTCAGTCTTTTATTTGCATAGTGTTACTTTGGAAATGTTTTACCTAGAGATGTGTTTTATGTTGTTCTTGTGTGTATTCATTTTGTGCATTTTAAAGAATGTTGTTATTGTTGTGGGTTTGCTGGTTTTGACATGTTTGCTGTCTTGAATTGAGATGATCATTGCTCTTTCCACTCACTGACACAGTATTGGGATTAAATTAACAGGATTTACTCTAAAATGAGGTCCATTTTCATGTGTGTACAGGCATAATGCCCCTGTTGCATATTGAGGTTACCCAGTGTGTCTGCAAACTACCCTCATGACCATTCTTTAAGTCAAGAATGCTACCTCTCCTGCATCCAGTCTACAAGAACTGGGAGCATTTTTAACTCACATGTGAAGCAAAAGTGAGTCTATGTACTCACCCGTTTCGTCTGTCCGGGCGTCCAGGCGTCCGGGCGTCTGGGCGTCTGGGCGTCCGAAAACTTTAACATTGGAATTTTCTCGGAGACTATTAAGTCTATCAATACCAAATGTGGCATGATGGTGTATGATGACAAGACCTAAAAAAACACACATAGTGACTTAACCTTGCTTCAAGGTCAAGGTCGCAGGGGCCATAAATGTTGTCTAAAAAACAGACATTTTTCACATTTTCTCAATTTTCTCTGAAGTTTTTGAGACTGGATACCTCACCTATATATGGTATATAGGGCAAAGTAAGCCCTATCTGTTGATGCCAGTTTGGCATACCTTGCTTCAAGGTCAAGGTCACAGGAGCTCTTCAAAGTTGGATTGTATACATATTTTGAAGTGACCTTGACCCTGAATTATGGAAGATAACTGTTTCAAACTTAATAATTATGTGGGGCACATATTATACTTTCATCATGAGACACATTTGGTCAAATATCATCAAGGTCAAGGTCACTTTGACCCTTATGAAATGTGACCAAAATGGGGTAGTGAACCACTAAAAGTGACCATATCTCATGGTAGAAAGTGCCAACAAGCACCATTTTGCTTCCTATGTCTTGAATTAACAGCTTTGTGTTGCATGACCTTGGATGACCTTGACCTTGGGTCAAGGCCACAGGTATTTTGGTAGGAAAATGTGTAAAGCATTTCTTAGTGTATGATGTCATTGGTAGGTGTAGTTGTTTGACCTTGACCTTGAGGGTCACCTGAAGGTCAAGGTCATGTAAAGGTCAAGGTCAAGCATGTGAGTCGTATGGGCTTTGCCCTTCTTGTTATAGAATACACTCAACTGTATTCCAAGCATTTGCAGCCTATGTTAAGATGAGGCAAACATTGCTGTATTTATCCGAGCCAAGACACAGAGTAAATCTGCCTACTGAAAGTGAAGGCAAAATTGACACCACTTTATTCACAAAAAGAGGACTCACTCTTTGCGTCTGCAGCTTTCATTTGACCTCCCATGTTTGTTTGACATGTACATTCAGAGAAATGAAGCCTTGATTTCTGCAGCAAGTCGGTGACTCTTCTGCAGCTTGATCAAGACAGGGAACTTGTCAAGCTGCAAGAGTTGAATCGAAGAGAGGTAGAGTTGAGGAAGAAGCTGGAGGAAGAGAAACTCATGGAGAGACTGGATCAAGATCGAGCAGAGCTGGAAAGACTTCGGATAGCTCGGAAAGAATCAGCAGAGAGATATACTAGAGAAGAGGTACAATTTTGCCTCTCCTTTTCCTACCCAAGCCTGTAGTCTGCCTGGGTGACCTGGCCTGTAGCTGTAGAAGTGCAAACAAGATATGGTGCCTTTGGCAGTAGGCATCTTTTGAAATAGTTTGCTTGTAACATATCTGCAGAATGCTGATACACTGATTGAGCAGAATGACTGGAGCAAACAGGAAAGGTCCAGCCTAGTGCCCAAAGCATGTTGACCGAACAGGTGCCTGCATGCCCTTAAAGCATGGCTTATCCCTTTAACCCTGGTAGTGGAACTAGTTAGGACCAGCATGAGTCCGTCTCCTTTTGCCTTTGAACTCTGTGTGTTTACATCCTGTTTGAAAAATGAGTGCCTTCGTTGATGTATGTAGTGGTGTTTGTCTTGTCTGCTTCATGAATAACGTTGCACACGTATAAAGTTGTTGATGTATTATTAGTACTTAACATGAATGATGTGTGGGAGATGAATTTCAACTCTATCTTAATTCTTACTGAAATTATGTGAGCAAGTTTGTTAAAGTCTTATTTCATAGTAGGAATATCCATATAGCTTATAGATGATGGGGGAAAATACCACAATCATTCAAGTTGTCAAAAATATTCCCATGCAAAGTCTTTTTGCAAATGAAGTGATTCTTTCAGTGAGCGAATGTATAATTTTTCCATCTTTGCAAATCCATCCTTTCGAACCACTGTTGCTGCAAAAAGCATGCGTGGAGGCCACTGTTTATTCTTTGCTTTTCAATTTTCTTTGGTGGTGGGACTTCTGCTGTCTGCAATCAACTATTTATTTATCATTTCCTCTTCTTGCAAAACTTGGTTGCTGTGAACATCTGCATCAGCTTCCTCAATAAGTTCTTCATAATGCCTGTAGATTTGTCTGAACCTTCTTGTAGTGTTCAGATACAACATTATTTTCAGGACCAGAATTATTTGCATTGTTAACACCATTATGTTTTAATCCAGGGTAACTTTTTCCCCATCTCTCCCGCCCCTGGGATTGAACCACGGCACAGCGCCTCCGTGGTTCAATCCCAGGGGCGGGAGAGATGGGAAAAAAGTTATGTTGATCGAGGAAAATTGCTGCGACCCTGTCTTGTCACTTTGTCTGGTATGAATGTGTGCATGATTGTGCATGAATGCATAGGTGAACATCAATTGATGCACCTGTTGGTTAAACGTCTTTACGTGCCAACAAGATTGAAAGTTGTGATGTCTGTGGGATCTTCCCAGAAATCCATGGTGTTTAGTTTTAATCCAGGGTGAATGATATATTTTTAGTGGCATTTTTATTATGATTTGTTCAATTCTAATTAGTTCTTGAACCAAATAAGTTTGTAATTATCCTCCTACTCCTAGTGACTAATTTAAAAAAGTATTGATTAGAATTTTTTAATTCATTGTATCGATGCACATGTAGTCATAATGCAAGTGCTTTCAGGTACTATTTGTATTATTTCATGCTTGCTTTGGTATGCATTCTAATTATTTCATAATATTTAATTGCAGAAACAGGTTACATTCAAAGATGCTTCATGTTTTCGTATTGACATTTTTGATATAATCTAGGCTATTTGGTAACTTCCTTTGCTTCATCTACAGCGAAAGGCAGTTGTAATGTTTACATGTATGGCATGTGAAAATGTGTAGAACCTGTCTGGTTTGTAGACGCTCAGTCACCATCCACACACCCAGCTGGATGACTTAGATAGGAGAGTCACTGCTCTCAGTAGTAAGCTGGACCATGAGAACAAGAGAGCTCGGGACCTGAGGGACAGATATGAAGCCCAGCAGCTCTGGAGCTCCCATGTCCCCATAAAGCTGAGAAGTGACCAGGTCAGAAAGGCTGTCGATTCCTGGCCACGGCTCAGGAAAAGTCTCCCCACTGTGTGGCCTCTGTCAACCTCCTGGCGGCTGGGGTAGAAGACATGCCACTAACAAAATGGAGAGAGAGAGAACAGCTGACTTCAGTCAGACTGAGCGGTTCTCCCCTTGCTTCCAGTGCGTAGCGGCACCCCAGTTTTATTTGCACTGCTTGTGTCCAATAAGTCAAGATGGCCACATTAAAAAAATCCTTTGCTTCAGTTATCTTTGATCAACTTGTCCTCCTCATTTTACTTTAGGGTTCTATGCAAAGGATGTTTTGCACACTGGAGCTTGTAGTTGTAGTCAAACTTTTCTAGAGTTTCAATAGAGTGTGACTTATAAATTATAGTGTGGTAAAATGCTTGAAGAATGTAAATACAGTCAGAATAATCCTCCATAACCCTAGACTTGCAGTTAGATACATGTAGAGTTTTACTTATTTATGCAAAATTATTTCATTATGGACTAGTGCATATCCAATTAGTGGTTGTTCTCTAAAAATATTTACATTGTTGCAAAAGAAGGGATTATTTGGATGAACATTATTTATGTTCCACTTATCATATCTGCTCAATGTTCTGCATATATGTGTGTGTATTGATGTAGACACTGCTAAAAAGCTAAGTGTTAGGGCTATACTAACATACTTTCAATTTTACTTGGATGTGATTTGATTTACTCAAAATTATAACATTTGATTGATAAGATTACAGACACCTTTGTAAGACATTCTTCCCTTTAGTGAGAAGTAGCAGAGATTTCATGTCTTTCCGCAATGGAATAATCTAACAGACTTTTTGTTACAAATGAAAATAATTAACCAAATATTGTATAGCTGAATATAATGAGAAAATTCAGATTCTGGTTTGGGGAAACTGAACTACCATGCTAATGCAAGACATTTTTATCACTGTCTCTGCAGCTTATGGAATAGGACAGATACTGTTGATGTGTGCATGGTTTGCCATTAATTTCATATGAGAGAGAGAGAGAGAGAGAGAGAGAGAGAGAGAGAGAGAGAGAGAGAGAGAGAGAGAGAAAGAGAGAGAGAGAGCAAGCAAGCAAGAAAACGCCAACCGTGAGTGCCGGAGAGCTACTGCAATATTTTAACTCTCGTTATGACAAGTATTGAATTGTGTGCATAATAATTAGTATGTGTCTTTTTAGTGTACCAGCTGTGTGATCTTCTTTGTGTGTGTAGTGTTGTCAGTAGCAACCAGATGAAGAAGCAGAGTAATTGGTTGGAGTTGGAATTACTGAAGGATATCTCTCTAACTATGTAGACAAAATGAGTGTTGCCTAACTTTCCCTCCAAAGATTCATAGTGTTATTGAACCAAATCCATGGAAAAGACCTCTATTTGTCCCAATGATTCTCTCCTTGACTTCCCCTCTTTTCTAGATTTGCATTTTTGCACAGGTGTGATGTACCACGTGTGTGTATGTCTGAGGTTGAGAAATTTGTGTAGTGTGTTCCAATAAACATTGTGTTGGTGAACTTTTGGAATATATTCAATTAAATTGTTTTACATAAGAATTTGCAAATACCTGGATGAAGTAAATCCATGCACAGAGAGAGATTGCAAGAGTAAAACATATAAGAATTCAAGTGTGATTGAAAGAAAGAAAGAAGGCATTTTAAATTGGAAAGAACCTGTAATCATTACTTCAGTGAATATCACGTATGCCTTTTGATCCTTTTCACTTGAATGGCTAATTGAAGTTGTGCAGACATACTCTGGAGTGGCCTTTGTCAGATTGAGGCTTCTGAGATTGGAGAGTGACCAGCGCCTATCTGGGAGTGGCAGGGGTAAAGAGGTGTTTCTGCACACAGCTGGCCAAGGCCAAGGCAGCCCTGGATCCCCCAGGCCAGGGCCCCCTCAATGATGGGGAGCGCCGACACAGGCAGGCCCTCAAGGATGAGCGCCGTGACTTCCTCCAGCATCTTGAAAAGGTGAGTGTAGTGCTGTCTTGATGCACCCCCTGTGGGTTGGGGGTCAGAATAGACCCACCTTTCAACCTACGTGATTCATAAGAGGCGAAGAAATAGGGGCATTATGACTTGATTTGCAAATACTCTAAACCTTCTAATGAATTTCATGCTTAGTGGCCTTACATAGCCTATGAAGGCTGATAGGCCATAAAACTCCATCCATCCATCCATCCATCCATCCATTCATCCATCCATCCATCCATCCACCCATCCACCCATCCATCCATCCATCTGTCTTGATGCAAGATGTGTAATGTTGCAATGCAGCATGGATGCATGTACCCTGTTCCGATGCTGTCTTTGGCTACTTGGGTTGGCATCTGGCTGAGCTTCATAAGCCCCTAATCCCAGCACTGAGCCCCTCTGGTGGTCTGTTACAGTTGTGTATCGGTAGCTGATATGTGTACACAGCATACGGAAAAGATAAGTGTGGTGTTGTGCTGCAAGATGTAGGTTTGTTGTTCTTGCTGAATATGACATTTGTGTACCATTCACTGATGTGCACACAAGCACCTTGAAAAAGTAGGTGTGATGTAGTTTTAATATTGGTATACCTGCTGTACAATGTTTGATATTACGTTTTGGGGTGTGCTTACTGAAAGATAACCTAATGTCCCTAAAATATAGTGTTTTGTACTGTACATGGTTTTATGTTCTGTTTGATGTGTTTATTACATGTCAGAACAGTTTTCTATCATTATCTCTGTATCTTGTTATGCTTTACTTGTTGAATGGAAGTCTTTTTTCTTTCTTTTTTGACTCACATGCGAAGCAAAAGTGAGTCTATGTACTCACCCGTGTCGTGCGTCCGGGCGTCCAGGCATCCGGGCGTCCGGGCGTCCGTGAAAAACTTTAACGTTGGAATTTTCTCAGAGACTATTAAGTCTATCAACACCCAATTTGGCATGATGGTGTATGATGACAAGGCGTCAAAAAAAAAAAAATTGGGACTTGACCTTGCTTCAAGGTCAAGGTCGCAGGGTCCATAAATGTTGTGTAAAAAACAGCCATTTTTCACATTTTCCCAATTTTCTCTGAAGTTTTTGTGATTGGATACCTGACCTATATATGGTGTATAGGGCAAAGTAATCCCTATCTTTTGATACCAGTTTGATTGACCTTGCTTCAAGGTCAAGGTCACAGGAGCTCTTTAAAGTTGGATTGTATACATATTTTGAAGTGACCTTGACCCTGAACTATGGAAGATAACTCTTCCAAACTTCATAAAATTGTAGTACACATGTTATACTTTCATACTAGGTCACCTGTGTCGTCCGTCCGGGCGTCCGTCCGGGCGTCCGAGCAGACCAGGCGGCTGGGCGGCCTGTAATCCGTAAAAACTTTAACGTTGGATTTTTCTCGGAGACTATTAAGTCTATCAACACCCAATTTGGCATGATGATGTAGGATGACAAGGCTTCAAAAAAAATACATAGTGACTTGACCTTGCTTTAAGGTGAAGGTCACAGGAACTCTTTAAAGTTGGATTGTATACATATTTTGAAGTGACCTTGACCCTGAACTATGGAAGATAACTCTTCCAAACTTCATAACATTGTAGTACACATGTTATACTTTCATCATGAGACACATTTGGTCACATATCATCAAGGTCAAGGTCATTTTGACTCTTATGAAATGTGACCAAAATGGGGTAGTGAACCACTAAAAGTGACCATATCTCATGGTAGAAAGTGCCAATAAGCACCATTGTGCTTCCTATGTCTTGAATTAACAGCTTTGTGTTGCATGACCTTGGATGACCTTGACCTTGGGTCAAGGTCACATGTAATTTGGTAGGGAAAATGTGTAAAGCAGTTCTTAGTGTATGATGTCATTGCTAGGTTTAGTTGTTTGACCTTGACCTTGAAGGTCACCTGAAGGTCAAGGTCATGTAAAGGTCAATGTCATGTAAAGGTCAAGGTCAAGCATGTGAGTTGTATGGGCTTTGCCCTTCTTGTTTGTTTTTATTTTTTCATTAATTATTTTCAATTTTTACTCAAGCTAAGGATTTTGTCATTTAGAATAATTTTTTCTAGGTGAATCATTACTGTTGGAACACTGTTATTACTTTTCATGTACCCACCAATTCATGCTTCACAAAATCATTCTAGATTCTCAAATTTCTCATCATTTGGAAAGGTCTAAACATTTTTTTAATCATACAGAGTATCACTAGGGCTGTACTTCAAACTGAAAATGACATCATCAATACTGCACCCAGCAATTCTATCTCTAATATCTCTTCTTTTTTTCTCTTATCTTGTGTGTGTGTGTGTGTGTGTGTGTGTGTGTGTGTGTGTGTGTGTGTGTGTGTGTGAGTATGAATTCGAACCTTCTGCCCACCAAAGAAAGAAGAAATAATGATCACATATCACTGGAAAGCATTACTTCCCATTGATTATTGTGGTCATTATTTATTTTGTCTCCTGGAATCCAGGGGTCTATCTTTTACTTACACTAAAGAAAGAAACTCCAGTACACTGAAATGAAATTAAGTCCTCCTGCCATACAGCAAGAAAGCAGGCTTTGCTTGCTGCACCGGTATGACACAATCACCTGTGCATAGATCCCTGACCTGGCATTCTTCTCTGTGCCCAATTTTCATGTGAGTTACTGCTGTTGCCTTTGGCAGCACCCCTTCATCAAGCAGGCCTACCTTTCTTGGACAAGTGCAGAGTTGTGTTGAGGTCTCCTGAGTGCCTGTGTCATTCACAGCTACAGGATTACTGTGTTCAGTCATCCATGATGCTGTCTTGAGGTACTTTCTTGGCCTTGGTCCAATGTTTGTTGTGGAACTTGGGTGGGTCAGGTGTTACATTTTGCCAGTTGTTAAATCATGCTGGAAAAGCCACACAGGTATTAGGATGACTTCAGTTCATCAGAATGAATGATTTTCAGGTAAGGAATTGTGTATCATGACGGTTGCTTCTTTCATAGCGGGAAGGAAAATTTCAAGCTGGTTTTGATTAGGATATTTTGAGTTCAATGGTACCTTGGTTTT
The DNA here is from genome assembly GCA_034096865.1 of Theodoxus fluviatilis. Taxonomy (NCBI): domain Eukaryota; kingdom Metazoa; phylum Mollusca; class Gastropoda; order Cycloneritida; family Neritidae; genus Theodoxus; species Theodoxus fluviatilis. Next base: position 29,520 of record JAWQFJ010001711.1, read on the forward strand.
CATTGCATTTCAGTGTGTGATGTGATTGGTTGGTGTGTATATGGATAATCTTTATCACCATTGACTATCATATACTACTATCCACAAGGTTTTCATCCAAAACCCAGTCCCCATGTTTCCGCAACCATAAATAATGTAAAAAGGGGAGAAACAACAACAAAAATAGACAACTGAGGAGCAAATTCAATTTCAATAATAAGTTTAATCAATAATAACCATCAAAAGAAAAGCCCAACCCAAAAATAGCCACCCCAAAAACAATAACACACTCCAGACTTCACACGAGCCCAATGTAAACACTCGCTCGCCCCAAGCGGGCGGGGTTTTACCGGCTTCTCAGAAGCGGCTCGGGCTCGGCCAATCACAGCAGCCGCTGAGGCTGACCTGAGTTCCGAGCCATAATTAGCATACAACAACAGCACGCTGTCCTGCTTGTGAATGGGTTCACTCTTACAGTGACGGAAAAAGGCGTCCTCGCTCCGCTAACACGGTAGCGGCAGAAAGAAGATAAAGTGACAATCAGTAAAACTCAATTCTCCAGACAAGAATTAGTTCAAGCATACAGTGGCTCAAGTTCCAATCGTGCCTTCTTGCAGCAAGGTAGGGGATAGCGTCTCTACTAAACCTTCTGCTCAGGCTTGCTTGGATAGCGTCTCTACTAACTGTCCAGATTGGTTTGACAACCACTTACTAATAGGCACTTCAGCAACACTAGGATCACAGTTCATCACGAGTCCAGCTGTCGACCTCGACGGGTAAAGATTTATAAAAAAGCCAATGCTTACCAAAGTTGTCTCTCTTTCCACAAGAAGGCACACACATAAATCCAACTCAGCCAACCCTCTGCATCCTCAGTGTTTGGAGCGCTTGAGGTTCCGACCTCAGGCCTCCCGGTCTCAGTAGCGTCTCTGGTAACCCGGATGAGAACAGTCCTCTCACCCCCCTTCAGTAGGTGGCTCCAGGCACCCGGGCTCCTCTCAGCAAGTGGTCCCCAGTAGGTCGAGTCACTCCAGCGACTCGAGGATTTCCCCAGCAGACAAGCGGCAGATGTCCGGCGATGGCAGCAGCAACAATCGGTCCAGGGATGACCTGCCTACTCCAACCCTAGACAAAAGCTTTACTCACTAGACCCGTGACTACTCTGGCGAGTCACACTATCGCACAGCACGGTGCGTTACAAAAGAAAGCGAGGAAATGTTCTATAGGCAGAGCGTCTATCAATTGACCTTGACCCCTCCTAACATTCCTGACCTCTACTATGCGGTCATAGGCGCGTGCCTACCGCAATCCACACGCCTAGCGTGTTACGCGTCAACCTACGCGTATAGGTGAGGACGAATTCTCTTACAGGGCACATCAGAGAATTATAGACTGCTCCATAGCATCTTTTACATTTACTCCTGAGTCCTGACAAAGCAACTTATGCTCAGCGACACATAGCACGTAAGTCCAACACCTAGTATCCTGTACTCATTTGCTTCCCAGAAGGCAATACAGATACGACAGAAGGATAGTACCCACTACAGATCCCTCTCTTAATTCCTATCACTCTCATAGACGTGATAATCATGGAATTAAACTGACAAAAGAGTAAGCCCCTTAGGCTATCTAAGAAATGACTGAACGAGTCAAGGAAATCAAGGAATCTGGAAGAGACAAAGCCATGCGTCACACACGGTAACCACAATCGGCCCACTCTCACTCATCATTCATTCAGCGGCATGGCCCAGAATCGAGAATGATGAAAAACACGCCCTAACGTGGCGTTATTCAGAGAAACCCATATGTTTTACCTCCCCCCGTTAATCTTGAGTGGCGCATTCCCTTTTTCCCATACCTTTTCACAGAGCAACTCGATGGCGAAACAAGAGATAAGTTTTTCCCGCCCAACTCCCATTCAACGGTTCAACATCATGGCGTTTCCCCCCTCTCCCAATTAATTCCGATTAATTTACAACCCAACCAACATACCTCATGCAGATTCTTGAAAACGATGGTCGTCACCCTCGCAGTGGTGCCCAACAGCGACTAGGTGCTAGCACACGCATGAGGCGGCATGCCTACACACGTGCCTATAGCGGAGTGCGCTAACGACACATCTGCTCGCTCAAACAGCAAGCGGTGAAATGACTCCAGAAGGCGCCAAAACGCTTAACGGCCAGCGTCCTCGATCTCATTAGCCAATGAAATCATTCGATACCTCTGATCACGAGGTCATAGCACGCGGACAAACACGTGCGGGGACAAAGTCCACGGACTCATCTCCGTGACCTTAGGAAAAGAACATTCTATCAACCCCCCTGTTCACGGTGAAAACACCCTCCCACCCTCCAGGCGGGTAGTAACCGGCCGTGCCCTCTGACCCAAGTTACTAAAAATAACGCCCAGCGTCCGTCCTTAACGTACCAGTCAAAGACAATTGAACAATTTAGGATTCTTTATTCTTTCCTTTCTCTTCCCTTGCGCAATCTTGCGACACAGTGTTTATGGCCCTTTTTTGTGCTGATTCTTCTGTACCTGTATGAGACTTGTGTCTATGCAGACGCGCACAGAGAAGCCTGCTCGCCGTGGCTGGGAGGAACCCAAGGAGGAACAGGGCTTGCCCCTGGGAGGCTATGAGAATCGGCGGAAACAACTGGAGGAAGAACGCCACCAAGATTACTTGGCTCTGCGGGCACAGGTAGAAATCAGGGCATTGTCTCTGTGTCTGTGTATCTGTCTGAATGTGCGTGTGTGTGTTTGTGTGTGTATGTATGTGTGCGTGTGTGTGTGTGTGTGTGTGCGCGTGTGTGGTTTGTGCGCGTGTGTGTATGTGTGTGTGTGTTTATGCAGACCTGTTTACCCTTCCGCAATTTGCGGAAATCTTCTGATTTTGAGTCCGAGTCTCCGCTTTTACGGACGATCTTCCGGCCGATATTTCGCTGAAAAAATCGAAATCTTCCTCTTGAAGATCAAAACCTCCCGCATTTTTCTGGTTATTTATCAAATCTTCCTCATAAGGGTTTTTGGGGGTAAACAGGTCTGGTTTATGTGTGCGCATGTGTGGTTTGTGTGTGTATGTATGTGTGCGCGCGTGTGTGTGTGTGTGTGTGTGTGTGTGTGTGTACAAGCGTATATGTAGGTGTGTTGTCTGTGTTGGTATATCTGCTTGTCAGTGTTTCTGAGTGCCTGTCTGTTTGGCGGCCTACTTTCCTGCCAATCTGCTTGTTTCTGTGTATGTCTATCTGATCTCCATTTTGTTTTCTGATCTTGATTAACATTGAGTGCAGCCTGTTTTCATCAGCATGCTGGATCTGTACATGTTGCAGCCTTGACATTTGACTTGGGAACATTCTGTACTTTTGTTGGTATCTGCAAAGTCTTGGGAACTTTGGACTTTGCTAGTCATTTTAATCAACGACTGTGATGTTGTGTGATCACATCTGATTCATCAAGAGCTGAAAACTGCTAATGAGTATGTCCAGGCTTTGCAGTGTTAATTATGGGTTCTCTGCTGACTACTGCAAAATGACTATGGAATCTTTGAGATGAGGAAGCTCATCTATGAGGGTTGTGCTGACTGAACGCTGTCACGGCAGGATGGTCCTGCCACTCAGCCTCCAAGAGATGCCATTGACGCTGAGGGCACGACAGAGCAAGCCCCAGCACCTGTAGGCAGCTATGAGGATCAGAGGAGGAGACTGCAGGCTGATCGACAGAAAGAGTACCAGGAGTTTCTGGAGAAGGTGCCTTTTCCCCACCAAACCCTAGAAGTGCCGTAGCCACCTAACGTTTGCTGTAGAAAATCTTTGTTCTTTTCTGGTTTCACTGCTTGTCAACTTTCTCCAAGGCTGTTTTGATTTTTAAATATGTTGTCCTTTTTGCACACAGGTGTTGTAGAGCATTGTGGGCATGTGAGTTTTTTTTTGTATGTCTGCCCAGTTTAGTGTGTGTCATGTAAGATTTGCACTATCATTTATTGACTGAATCGCCAGTTTTAGTCGTTAAGACTATATTACCAAACATTAGTGGGGCATATTCATGATATTGCCATAGTACCAATGCACATGTGCCAAATTTAAGAATTATTTTTAGTTTTTTTATTGTACAGGTCTATTTTTGAAATAACTCTTAGACAGAGCCCCACTGGGGGCAAATGACGGTGTCAGCATTGGGATCAGAAGGTTGAAATGCTCATCTTGTTCTTGCTTGAAAGAGCAAAACCAAGTGTCACAGTGCCTTGAATGACTGTGTCCCACCCACTCTAGGAGACTCAAGGGAAGCAATCCAGGCGAGACTGGAAGTCCCCTGAGATTGCTGATCAGGAGCAGTTGTTTCCCCTGGGCGCCAATGAGGAGAAACAGAAGCAGCAGAAGGCTGACATGAAGAAGGAATACAATGAGTTCCTGGACAAGGTGGCTGTACCTCTGCTTTCCCTAAGCTCCGTGTGCTGTGTCCTGGCTCCCTAGGCTCCTCTGGGTGTAGCTGTGATGACTGCTGCCAGGGTCTTGGTGAAGTGTCTCTTCTTGCCATAGAGGCTAGACTGGCTTGAGCTTTCCCGTTTGGGTCTGCTTGGTTGTCTACTGGAGCAAAGAAAAATCTTTCATCTCAGCTCTTCAATTGAGTTTTAAAGATTGCCTTCAGATTATGTGTTGGTAGAGATTGGGATAACCTTCACAATCAACAAATTATCATGAAATTCATACTCCAGGCATGAATGAATAGACACAATGAAGTCAGTTACGTTCCTGTACTTTTTTAAAATTTTACATTGACGACTTTCTTTAAAAAGGTTTTTAAAAGAAAAAATCCTCTTTTGAGGAGTTCATATCATTTCCATGCTAAGTACTGGAGAGAATAAACTCAAATGACATGATATAGATGGCCTGAATTATAACATCTTCCTGTGTGGTGTGGGCAGCAATCAGAAAAGCAGAGTCGGAGGTCGTGGGAAGTGCCAGAGGTTGCGTCCGAGGAGAAGGGGCTGCCTCTGGGTCAGTATGAGTACCTCAGGAAAGAGTTCAACCAGGCCAGGCAAAGGGATTACAACACACTGCAGCAATAGGTATTCAGGCAGCTCTGTTTTCAGCATTTCTAAACCATCAGAGTTGATAAATTCAAAGGTATAGTTTTCTCCATAGACATAGAAAATAATAGACTGTGATGTGTCTTGTAAACCCTCTAGTCAATATGCATCTTTTTCATAGAGAGATGGAGTTAAGACCACTTAAAGCAGCAAACTTGGCCAGAAAAACTTGCTGTATAGCTATCAGGATCTGATGAGGAGAAATTAAGCCTATGCTGTCCGTCATTAATTGACACAGACAGTAATATCATGCACTTTTCATTTCCACCAAAGGCATGTAAGTTTCACCCTGAATACCCCTTTTCAAGTCGTGTTGCCCCAAAATGACAGCTTCACAAAGTCATTGCCCACACTCTGTTATTTTCTATGTCTGTGGTTTTCTGCCTTTGGTTCGTGTCTTTGACAGGAGTTTCATACATGGAAGTCTTGCCTTACTTTTTCTGCTGGTCTTTTGAACTTAAATCAAATGCAGTTTTTGACTCACATGCGAAGCAAAAGTGAGTCTATGTACTGAGCCGTGTCGTCCGTCCGTCCGGGCGTCCGTCCGTCCGTCCGGGCGGGCGTCCGGGCGTCCGTCCATAAAAAACTTAAACGTTGGATTTTTCTCGGAGACTATTAAGTCTATCAACACCAAATGTGGCATGATGGTGTATGATGACAAGGCCTCAAAAAATATACATAGTGACTTGACCTTGCTTCAAGGTCAAGGTCACAGGAGCCATAAATGGGGTCTCATCTCAAAAACAGTCATTTTTCACATTTTCCCAATTTTCTCCCACGTTATTGAGAATGGCGACCTCAGCTACAAGTGGTATATAGGTCAAAGCAAGCCCTATCTATTGATACCAGTTTGGTTGACCTTGCTTCAAGGTCAAGGTCACAGGAGCTCTTCAAAGTTGGATCGTATACATATTTTGAAGTGACCTTGACCCTGAACTATGGCAGATAACTGTTTCAAACTTAATAATTATGTGGGGCACATGTTATACTTTTATCATGAGACACATTTGGTCACATATCATCAATGTCAAGGTCACTTTGACCCTTATGAAATGTGACCAAAATGTGGTAGTGAACCACTAAAAGTGACTATATCTCATGGTAGAAAGTGCCAATAAGCACCATTGTGCTTCCTATGTCTTGAATTGACAGCTTTGTGTTGCATGACCTTGGATGACCTTGACCTTGGGTCAAGGTCACATGTATTTTGGTAGGAAAAATGTGTAGAGCATTTCTTTGTGTATGATGTCATTGGTAGGTTTAGTTGTTTGACCTTGACCTTGAAGGTCACCTGAAGGTCAAGGTCATATAAAAGTCAAGGTCAAGCATGTGAGTCGTATGGGCATTGCCCTTCTTGTTAAAATAACTTTGGTTCATGGTATTGACTGGGGTTCTCTGTGAAAATCTTTCCTGAGATATTCTGAAGGATTTCCAAGGACTTAAACAAACTAGTCTTGTATAAGAAAAGAGAACTTCTTACTTCAATAAAAGCAACTTTCTCCTGAACTCGGAATACAACATGTCTAGAAAAGCTGGTTGGAAGAGTGGGTTCGGGCTACAGGTGTGGGCATGTTTTGCCACTCCAGAGGGAGGAGGAATCGCTGAAGGAAAAGTTGGGCACAGAGTACCCTGAGGGGGCCCTACAGCAGCTGCAGTCCCACTTTGAGCAGCTGCAGTCCCACTTTGAGCAGCTGCAGTTCCACTTTGAGCAGTTCAGGCCCAGTGGGGCAGACCAGGCAGATGCTGACCAGGGCAGATCTCTAGCAGAGTCCCAGGTAGGCACACTCTCTGTGAGTCCCCATGGATTTTGTGAGTCCCGCTGGGGATGTTCCGGGACTCTGAGTGGTTTTGGCATCCTTAGTGGAACCTGTGTGTTCATGTGGGCTGCCTTGGGCAGAGCTTGGCCTGGGAAGCAAGCAGGTCTCTCAGGATGTCTGAAACTGTAGCATGGCAGCAATATGTATGACCTGTATGGCTGGTGTTGTCAGTCTGTCATTGTGTTGAATTGGGAGGCTTAGAATTGATATTTCTCTTTCAAGGGTGTTTGATTCAAGAGGAATGTCCTTGTACATGCTTCAATTTGTGTTGCAGTGGTTCTTAGGGGATGTTCACATTGATTGAGAACCATAAAATGCTCAGTGTGTTCACTGAGTAATGATTCTGCAAAATTGGTATTTAAAAAAATAATAGGTCCCCCCTCAGGTCTTAGTTATGTTATATTCCAAGAAAGTTATCACTGGTTTGTGCCACTTCTTGTGTTGATCACCCAAGCATGAAGTTGCACTGGTCTTGCTAGCTATGGAATCTTCTCTGCACTTCTGTCAGTGCTTGTGCCTTAATTGGATTGAATCCTGCATGCTTGCCAGGCATGGTGGCTTGCCCAACGCAAGCTGTGTCAGTCACAGAGAAATGTTCCCGGCACTCTATTTCTTGACAGTATGTGTCTCTGTGTCTGGTCGATGTTCTTCTTTCGTGTCATGTGTCTGGATGCGGGGCTGCATTGTCCTGCTGTATGTGCCACCATCTATTTTGCAGGTAAATATTTCACATGTCAAAGTCTATCATTTTTAGGTAATACATTGGTGCTAATAGCTAAAAGTAGAATGCTTTCTTCTCTTGAATTCATAGAAATGGCTAGCTGTGTAGCTGAACTTTTGAAGTTTAACGAGCGTCTTTTTGTAGCTTGAGACAAAATCTTGACCTGCTACCAAAAAACATTTTCCCATCTCAGAATGGGACTAGTGAGTTTGTTTTTCATTCTTTCACTTCTATTTATGACCAGTGTGCCTTTATTTATAAGAATTTCATCAAATTGTTGTTGGATCAAAAAGTTACAAAACCATGAATCTCTGCTTTGTGATGTTACAGAAGTAATTTTTTGTTTTTTGGTACTTACACTAGTTACAGGTGGGTTTTTTTCACTCCAGTATTGTTGGCCCATGTTGAAAAAAATTATGATGTGTTTGCTTTTCAAAGGTTCTGAAAGGTGCCAAATGTATTAGCTTTTATTTCAGGGAAGGCCAATGCATGTTGGCAGAATCTGATACCAATGTAAAGAACTTTACATTGTTTTGCCTGTGTGGAGGCTCCAGTTTCATTAGTTTAATTTTCCTATAATAATTTTGCTCATCATGGAAAAAAAACCCAACCTTGAGCCTTTGAATTCCCATCAGCTGTGAGCACAGAATTGAGTTGAAGTGGCTCCTAACATGAGGAATGGGGTGTTGGCAAGCATGGACATCTCACTTTGTGGAGCTGGGGTTTGTGCCGCTACAAGACTCACCCGCCTTTGGCATGACCACTGCGTGTATGTGACGTGTCTGCACTGTGTGGCAAGTGTGTGAGGACCACTCTGGTGTCAGCAGAAGCCAGATCCACGTCAGCCTAAACAGCAAAACCAAGGGGGATTCTCCTAAGGATCAGAGGCTCTGTCTCGGGAGTCAGACCAAAGTCGCCGCCAGCGCCTGGCGGAAGAGCGCCACAACGAATACAACCAGTTCCTTGAGCAACAGGTTGGTTCTACTAACTCTTTGCATGATGGTGATGTTTGGACTGTAAGTGTTAAGAAGTTGAGGGCATTTTGGATTCTCATGCGTCATCATTTTGGGTTGCTCCATAAGTATTCAGTTTTGTTTTACCACATTGCTTGTTTGTAATTCGTTAGATTGTTTCCCATTGGCACAGTGAAGTCATTTCTACTTGTTAGAAAGATACCTTGAACTATAAAACCAATTAATTCCAGCAAAATGTTTAAAGAACACCCTTGCATTAAAAAAAAGGTTTAAATGCAACATGTTCAGTATATTAATTGAGACATTTCATCCATTGGCGATAGTGACACATTTTCCCACATGTTTAAAGTTAACATGTGCTTATGAATATCCATATATGTAAGAATTTTTGTTACTGCCACTTGCTTGGTCAGAGAAGCAATTCATGGATGATTCAGTCACAAATTCAAGTTTGCGCATTGTCTTGGAAAGTCTTTGACCAAAGAATCAGAAATTAACCTGATAATCTGTACACTGTTTTTTTAACATATCCAGATCACTGCTGGATAAGTAGACAATGAAGACTAGCATACCAGTGCTGTCACCTGACTGGGGCTACTCATATGCACTGTTTGCAGAGGCAGAGAGGCGGCCAGAAAGACAATGTGAAGATGAACCAGGGTGGACTGTAGGCTGCACCCCCTTCCCGGCAGGGCTCCTTCAGCGCCGACAGAGCGGCCTCCCGAGAGAGGAGAGTTCTCTAAGACCAGCCGTACACTCAGGTAGGAAGGCTGCATGAATCTGAACATTTGAAGCTGTTTCATCTCAAGAGGTTTCTATATGCTCAGTCTTTCTGTTTCTTTTACAATGATCTTTATTAAAAAAGGAAATCATGTTCTCATTTGTTTCATCTTTTTTGTGAACACTGCCTTACCATAGAGCCTGGCTTGATAAGGATAACATGCATAGAGTTTCTGTCATTGTTTTACTCATTGGGATGAATAAACCCAGCTTTCCTCATTCTCATCATTTTGTCACTGCTGTGAGTAACAGAGATAATTTTTGTAACGTGATGGTGTCATCTTGAAAATGTTCACCCAATAACATCAATAAAATATGTTGTTTTATCCAATACATAGTAAATAAATAAGAAAAGTCCATTAACTCATTCATGATGCAGTATTTTTAATGTGTCTTATCCCTGGATAAGAAAAAAATATAAGTATTTTGACAAATCATATTAAGAATTTTAACAAATTAAAGGTATGAATTAATTTTAGTACTCTGTATTCAATCTCTCTTACACCCCCTACCCCCCCCCCCCCTACAAATAAAATCATGCAAATGCCTAGTATGAAATGAACCTATGTGTTGTCAACAACTTTGTTTACCACGTAGCATCATTTGATGCTGTGCATCGCAAATGAGTTAAGTCTATATCTAGCATTCCTTTACTCTTGCCCCATACAGAGAGCTGGTGTAAGGAGGCCGTCTCAGGGCCCCACTGAGGGCTATCAGCCTCTGTCTCCACGCCAGGCCCTGGCAGACAGGCAGCCCAGGGACCGAGGGGGCCAAGCCTTGGTGCAGGTAAGGGCAGACTGCAGACACAAAGTCTTCATTGGCGTGGAGGCCTCAGACATGAGACCCCCTCAGTGTCAATGGTTGTTTAGTCCTGTATGGAAAAATCCTGGTCCACCTTTGATCAGTGTAGATCGATGTACTAAGTGAATAGGAAACATGAATTGAAGTCTAGAAGCTTGAGGTAACACACTGAAGTTATGACATTTTTTCTTCTGATTTTATACCATGATGAAGTATGATTTACTGAGGTTTATAAAGTGTTTAGAATTATTTTGATGAAAGATACCCCTACATCATAACCACAGGGGGAGTGAGACATCGAAATGAAAGAGGTTGACATAAAAAAATTAATGCTATTTGGTTTTACCCATCACTTAATGGGTGAATTGATGTGATATATGTGTGCAAGAACATTTTTTTCACTTCTTTCTAAAGGGATGTGCATGTAGATATGGAACTGCCACTTCTACAAAAGAAACGGACCTTTCTAAGTTTCCACTGTTCCAATTCAAAGTCTGACACCGCGCTGGAGAAACAGAAAAAGTTTTGCACCTCTGGCGGAAACATGAAACATAATTCATAACAATTTCACTGTAACATAATTCATTTGTGGGACACTTTCTGTTTTGAAATGGTGAAATTATTATTAGCATCAATGACTGATATACCAGATCTGTATGTTTGGTCCCCCTGTGGGTTTGGGGTAAGAAGTGACCCACCGTGTCTCCCTATGCGATTCGTAAGAGGCGAATAACTAGGGACACCGTGCCTGCATTACGTTTACTCTAAACTGTTCTAGTGATTTTCGTGCTTAATGGCCTTACATAGCCTACAAAGGCTGATAGGCCATAAAACACCAGCCATCCAATCATCTGTACGTTTGGGCTGAGTTTACCTCTGTTTCTTCCCAGCAGGACTACAGTGAGAAGGGACTGTGGCGAGAGGACAGAAGACCAGCACAGCCCTACAGTGAGGGCCGGGGTCTGTTGGACGATGAGAGGTGGCTTCAACAAAGGTGGGAAGTTCCCTACAGTAGGGGCTTGGAAGAGAAGATACACGCCTCCTTGTCCTTCGAAGGACGACTGGAGTTGCCTCCCCTACACCAGTGATGTTTGTGCCAGTGATGTTTGTGCACGCAAAGTTGACAAGAACTGTGGAGAAAATGCTTCAGAAGTTGTTGTTGTTTAACACAATTGAATGTTATACATTAGAAATGTCCATGTGAAGCTAGCAAGTCTGTTGATTTTTGTTTTTTAAAAGTAAACTTGTGGAGACATAGGCATATGAACATGTCACATGGGCTGTATTGCCTAAATTGATTTTTTTGGACAAATTGTTGTTTTGATGAAGGAAGACATTTTGCATTGAATATACTTTCATTCTTTCTGCATATATATTGTACATTATCCTGCTCAATGGTCGAATATGTGTCTTATTGTATAATCTGCTGAATATTTGTGATGCTTGTGTTGTATTATTGTTGCAGGGGCGTTTTATTGCGACAGTAGTAACCTTGTGTTATGTATTCTTGTTTCAAATGTGTACCGTTAACAAAACCTGATGTGCATTTTTTGAAAAAAGAATGATTTTGACTTTGTGAAGTGTATGTATCCCACACAAACCTAATCAAGTTTGCGGTGAATGTCCCTTTTGTATATCTAGCTGCCATCTTCCGTGAGTGAAAATTTTGTAGAGCACTCTTTTGCAGTTTGACTCCTGTCACTCTTGGCAATATCATTCCACTTAATTCGTGTGCACATATGTGCAATTTATGATGTGGATTTTGACACTGGTGTTGTCTTTTATTCTTCTACACAATTTCACTTAGCTTTATTTAGAAATGCCAGTGACTTAGTGGATATGATCTTGCCCCTGTCACATTCTATTTGCAGTGTTGGATATATTTATGTGTTGAGTATATTTGGTTGACATTAATCATACATATGTCGTACCACTGTTAACACATCAAACAGCAGTATCAAATAATAATCACCTACATTTCTTTTGCTCATCATTTGGCAAAGCTTCATCATGTGCCATCAATATTTTCATGCCACACTCTTTTTGCTATTCATCATTAAGCCCATTGAAGGGTGCTAACATTCTAATTGGCAAAGCAGATAGTTGGATTTCAATTATTATGTCTCTGTGTGAATGCATGCATATGTGTGTGTGTGTGTGTGTGTGTGTGTGTGTGTGTTCGTGCATGTGCGTGTGCACAAGCCATTGTGCATGCATGTGTGAATATTTCTGTGTGATAAGTCTCAGCCTGAAAGCTAAAATCAGTACCTTTATTACATTGCCTTGATATTCATCTTTCAGCTGAGAAAGTTTTTAAGTTTTTCTTTTCTTCTCCATCTTGTTTGTTTCTGCTGGTACAGTGTGTTAGGCCTGGGTTGTATATTTTGTGTATGATCATTTCTCAGCAAAGAGATTCCAACATCTTTCCATATTTTATTTGTGCATGCAGGTGTATGTGTGTGTGTGTGTATGTGTGTGTGTATGTGTGTGTATGTATGTGTGTGTGTATGTGTATGTGTGTTTGTGTGTATGTATGTGTGCGCATGTGCCCATTTGCACATACTTGTGTGCATATGTGTTTGAACTTGTCTGTCAGCATTCACAAAACCTTCAATGCACACTACATAATATAGACAAAACATATTGAAAAGTTGCTACCATAGAACTACTCTGTATTATGAACCTCCATTTCCTGAGAAGAAAAAAAAGTAGTGCCCTTGTCTCAAGGATGTTAGAAAGGTCTTCACTCCAAGGTTTATTCAAGCCTTCTGACAGGCTGTGCTGCTCTGATCTCTTGCCCTGGGCTCTGTCATGCTGGGGTTCTCGTAATGGCACCTTCCCCCAGCCTCATTGATCCTTCTCATAAAAATTTCATGTGTTAGTGTAAGTGGAGAGGCTTGGGTTTGCTGACGGTGGTGCCAGGGTAGTATGTGTGGGTCTCGCTTTGAGGTTTCCTTCTTGCCTGGAGGCGTTGGCTGATTGGACTGCGTTTGAGAGAACAGGGTGGGATGATGTCCTAGATCATTAGTGAGGAGAGGAGGATGTTCTGAAGAGATTTCCAGGAGTGTGTTGTTGTTCAGGATGCCACTAAGATGGTGAGGCATCTTGTGCCTCTCTGAGTGTAGCATTCAGGAGATTTCTGTGGCCTTTTCCTCTATGCTGTTGTGGAAGTTAGGAGATGATGGTGTTAAACTGCTTTTTGTTCCCAACATAGCAAGTTAATATTCTCCTGAGCAAGATAGGAAGCTCATGGATTTGATATCTTTGATTATTTGATCATGTTCTTATGATCAATCATTACATGATAGGGGTTTATACCTGTAGTGCTTTCTGTTGACTGTGGTAGATTGGACCCTGGGAATTAGTTTCTTGCTGTTTTTCCTATACACCTAATCTGTACTTCATGAATTGTATTACATAAGGACTCTACTACCACTCTGTAGTGAAGACTAGATGAGGCTCTCCTCTTGTCAGTATACTCAGCAGTTTGCCTACAAAAGTCCCACACAGGTGCCAAATCACAATACCTTATTGTTGGAAGGAAGCAGGAGTGTGTTGTCTGTGTGAGCTTGTCAACGCCAGCCTCTACTGACACAATGCAGCTCTGTGGTGTCTCTGACCTGTCAGTCTCTCCTCTCCACAGAGCCAGAGGCAGACTGAAGTTTCCTATAGGGAACGTAGCAGAGACCTGCCCCCCAAACCCTCCACCCCAGGGGGCTTCTTGGGCCGCCTGGGCAGGGACAGGGAGGCGGAGCAACTCAAGCTGCGGGAGGAGAGGCAGAGGGAGCTCAACCAGCATCTCAACGTGAGTGCTTTCAACGTGCCCCTGTCTCGTTTCTTCGGTTGAAGGATTTTTTGCCTTCTGCCTTGAACTTTGTTGTGTTTGTACTGGACTGTTAACCTTCAGTTGAAAGTAAACTGTACTGTGACTGATTCCTCTTGATGACCCATTGTTTGCCAACACCATCAGCACCATTATTAGTGGTGTCCAGGTGTATGGTGGGTCATTTTTAATTTTTAATTTAAATACATTTTAAATTAAATAATTCAGAAAGGTACAAATACTGCACATGAAGAGGTTTGTACACAAGCAACAAGGTATGAAATAAAAGAAGAAAAAAAGAGAGGTATGGTGGGTCATCGGTGATGATGGTGATAATGGTGGCCGTGATAAAGAATGAAGATCAAAGACAATTGATTAATATGTATTAATATGTAAAGGGGACTATGATGGCCTTTTTGGGAATTACGTTATTAAATATCAATATATTATTAAGAGCATATGATATGCTGAATTTTTTACTCACATGCGAAGCAGAAGTGAGTCTATGTACTCACCCGTTTCGTCCGTCTGGGCGTCCGGGCTATGACTCAACCATTCTGCATTTAACAGCCATTTTTCATAACCTAATGGAAATTAACTGCACTCAGTCTCATGTGTGGAGTTCATAGATAAAAGGTCATTGCTGTGAATGTGAATATGATGTGCATTATAAAGAAAACTTTACCTGACTCTTTGCATTTCTATCCCTCCAGAATGACTACAGATCTCAAAGACGCCCTGAAGACGATGACTCCTACCTGAAGAAATTCCCAGGCCTTGCCCTGGACACAGACTCAGCAAAGGTAAGCTGAATTCAACACATTCATTGTCTATTTGTCATGTTTGTTTGTTTCTTTAGTGAACCAGAACTTGATATTTTCATTTTGACAGCTCTTTATTTGTGGAATGTTCCCTTTACCTGTGCTATTTTCTCTCATTTGGATTATTTTATGATCAGATTTTGAGTTTCAGTAACTTTCTGCAATAATTTGACTACTGGGTCATCAGATAAGATTTTAGGAGAGATGGAAATGTTCAGCCTCTTGTTGTCTTCATTGGCTCACATGCGAAGCAAAAGTGAGTCTATGTACTCACCCGTTTCGTCCATCCGGGCGTCCGGGCGTCCGAAAACTTTAACGTTGGATTTTTCTCGGAGACTATTAAGTCTATCAATACCAAATGTGGCATGATGGTGTATGATGACAAGGCCTCAAAAAACATACATAGTGACTTGTCCTTGCTTCAAGGTCAAGGTCGCAGGGGCCATAAATGTTGTCTAAAAAACAGTCATTTATCACATTTTCTCAATTTTCTCTGAAGTTTTTGAGATTGGATACCTGACCTATACATGGTATATAGGGCAAAGTAATCCCTATCTTTTCATACCAGTTTGGTTGACCTTGCTTCAAGGTCAAGGTCACAGGAGCTCTTCAAAGTTGGATTGTATACATATTTTGAAGTGACCTTGACCCTGAACTATGGAAGATAACTGTTTCAAACTTAATAATTATGTGGGGTACATGTTATACTTTTATCATGAGACACATTTGGTCACATATCATCAAGGTCAAGGTCACTTTGACCCTTATGAAATGGGACCAAAATGGGGTAGTGAACCACTAAAAGTGACCATATCTCATGGTAGAAAGTGCCAGTAATCACCATTGTGCTTCCTATGTCTTGAATTAACAGCTTTGTGTTGCATCACCTTGGATGACCTTGACGTCAAGGTCACAAGTATTTTGGTAGGAAAAATGTGTAAAGCATTTCTTAGTGTATGATGTCATTGGTAGGTGTAGTTGTTTGACCTTGACCTTGAAGGTCACCTGAAGGTCAAGGTCATGTAAAGGTCAAGGTCAAGCATGTGAGTCGTATGGGCTATGCCCTTCTTGTTTTTTCAGTGTCATGATTTCAAAAACATCTTTCATGATTTCTGATATGTCCTTTTCCTGTGTTACTTTAAGTTCAAGAGTTTCTTTATATTGTTTTAGCTGATTTCCTTTGGGTGTGACTTTCCCATGCAGTACATACTGCAGTTGGTGCAGGACTTGGAGATAATGAGGCAGAGACTAATTGCCGCTCTCCCACCTGGCCTCTGTGAGTCTGGTGAGGCTTGGAGTAGCACCAACAGCCTAGGTAGTGGGGCACCTGAGACTTTGCCCTTCTTTGTAAGTTCCTCCAGTACGCTCTCTCTGACTGCATGGGGGTGTATAGGAGGATAGCTGGACTTAAAGAGTCTCATTCCCTTCTCATAAATGGAAAAGCTTTCTGGTGGCATGGCTTCGCTGAAAGTGGTGACTGCTCACGAGCTGGGCCTTTCTAGCAGAATTCCTCTCTACTCCCTGACTGGAGCATGAAATACATTTATGGTGGCATGGCTTTGCTGAACCCAGAATGATAGTGTGTACTTAGTAGAGGTTGTTAGTGGTAGCAGAGCTTTGAGTTTCTGTTGGCAACCCTCACCAACAGACAAGAGAGTCATGGAAGTTGTGGTCCACATCATTTCTAACATGGTGTATTCCCTGTCCTGTCATAATAATTTCTACTGCACGTGGCATAGGTTTTCTCCCTATCCTGGTTTCTATTCACCGTCTTCCTGCTTTCTCGGTACTTCAAGGATGTAAGCAACATCAATCTCTCAAAAGCTGTACATGATTTCCCATTCTTCTCCTCTGAAATCCGATGTTTAACATGATACATCTAAGAAATGTTGAGTCATTGAGCAGATGGTCTTCCTCTGGTGCAAGTTGTTTTTTGTTTTTAGTTTATTCGTTTTGTCCGATGTATTTTTTGTTTGCAGTGTGTGTGTGTGTGTGTGTGTGTGTGTGTGTGTGTGTGTGTGTGTGTGTGTGTGTGTGTGTGTGTGAGTGTGTGTGTGTGTGTGTGTTTCTGAGATGAAGGAGATAAAGAGGATGGGTGCCTATAAACTGTACTTGTATTTTCTGTACTGATCTGCATGATTATCTTTGTTTGGTGTTGTTCACATTAGAATTCTAATGTGTGATTTTATCATATTTATTGCATGTGCATCCATCCATTCTAGATGTAGTGCTATGCAACTCAGACAGACACAGAGAGAGAGAGAGAGAGAGAGAGAGAGAGAGAGAGAGAGAGAGAGAGAGAGAGAGAGAGAGAGAGTGAAAGAGAGAGAGAGTGAGTGAGTGGGTGATGGAGGAATATATTTAATCACCAGTATTGTGGCTGACAGACCTTTATCACTGCATGCTGAGCACGTTGTACTAATGTTACTCTTCTCCTTGTCTGGATATTGCTGCTTGGGTTATGTACATGAGAGAGAGAGAGAGAGAGAGAGAGAGAGAGAGAGAGAGAGAGAGAGAGAGAGAGAGAGAGAGAGAGAGAGAGAGAGAGAGATTGTTTCCAGTGGTACTATGATTGCACAATAATTTTTGCATGTACAAAAGACACTTGTTTTTTGCATCGGCAACCATTTACTGTTGATCTCATCCTTCTAAATGCATCAAGGGTACAGATACACACAATTTGATTGCAATCTTGCCAGAGAATTTAGGAAATAAATGTCAGGAATAACTGAACTTTTATTTTGAGTAATATATTAGGGTTATTTATGAGGAAATTTTAATTTTCATTATTAGTCTGTCTGGATGTTGCACAATAACAGTTTTAATGAGACAGGAAAATACTTTCTTTCATTGTGACTGCATGACTCAATTATTTCGAGTGAAATGGCTGGACTGGCTTATTTTAAGAAGTTATTTAATGAATGATATTGTGAAGACCACACTTAAGTCCCTAATGTAAGGTCTTTCCCACAATAGTGCCTATATCTCATTGTCAGTTGCATGCAAATTTGTTAACCGATCCAGAACCAAAGCTGTGTCTTGGATCTAGTGTTTGAAATGTACTGACTATATAAGGAAAGAATTGAGGAGAAATATTGGACACAAAATAAATGGTTTCACAGACTTGAACATCCTTCCGGCACCAGATCCATGCACATGTTTTAAATCTTGCAGTATGCAGGTGACCAGACTTCATTAATGTGAGCACTTCTTTCAGTGGGGATCAAAATGACATGCTGTTAATTCACTTTTAGTACTTTGTTCCCATGATATGCAAATTAAGGAGACATCATTTTTTTCTTTTTCATTTTATATACATGTATATACCATCATCATTTAAAGTAGCTTTTCCTCCATAGACAATGCTGAAGGCAACTTGGTTTCTTGTAGCTTCGAAAAGTAAAGGAACGCAATGAAGAGTACAACCAGTTTCTGAGGGAGAAGGAGGAGAGAGAAAGGCACAGATTTGATCACCGAAAACCTACAAATGCTGTAAGTTCCTCTTATGATAAAGCCTTTATTTTTCCTAATTTTTACCTGCTTTGACAAATTGGAAACTAGCTATTAAAATGACCTCAACTTCAGAGTATGCAAAATGTGTGGAATCTTCTAAATTTTTCTCTCACTGTAATCAAAACACTTTTAAGAACCATTTGAATGATATATATGTATTGTTTGAGGATTATTACATAAAGATTATTTAAATGTCTCAGTTTCATATTTCATTTTGATGGCTTAATTCCAATTTGTCTCTGGTTGGCTTTGGACAACTGTGTGAAGCTTCTCTTGTCTTAAACTTTGCAAAAATGTTTTGGTGTAATTTTGTTTAAGTCTTTAAGCTACATTTGAAACTTATATTCAATCTGATTATTAAATTGGCATGAGCTTTATCTACTCTGTTTGTGACATTCATTTAAGAAGAAGTGCATAGGCCTACAAATAACACACTGATTTGATGTCTTCAGAGGCAAAGATATAATGACCATATGTATAGTTATCAAGAGCAGGTATGAAAACTGTTCAAATGGATTCATTCAGTTTGAGAAAGGTCATGTTTTTTTAAGTTAGAACTAAACATTTTGAGTGGTTGTAGCTGATCCAAAGAAAAAAGTTCTCATTTATTAATTTAGTCATCTTAAAAAGAAAATGTTAAAGCTGTTCTTGAATTCATTTTCTTGCACTCTGATGTGATTACTTTTCCTATTACTAAACCTCCATTTTCTCCAATTTTATTCCTTTGTTTCCACTGTGTTGCACTGAGTTTGGCTTGCATGTTCTGTTTCTGTCATGCCACAATCATAGGTGCCACAGGACAAACCTGATAGCAGTATATATGCCACCTTGCCAGGCCTGAGATATAGCAATAGTGCCCAGGTAGGTCATCCACCCATGCCCAATTGATTTCTGCTTCTGTTTCTTGCCCGAAGCATCGTAGCATGTAGTCTACTTGGATAGCCAAAGAAGACACTTCTAGAAGAGTTATGGCAGAAAGGAATAGAGAGCTTTGTTTCTTATGTCTGACATCTTTCCTTACATTCATCATGAAAGTATTTCTCAGAGGTTTCTTGGGTATTTTCGTGTTTGGCTGCATTTTGTTTATGATCATCATAGACTCATGCTACTTTTGAATGCAATGCTGACATTCTGATGTTGAATTGAAGTGTGGTACAGCAGTTCATTTGAAATTTTGAACAACATATGCATGATAGTTGGGAATACTATCAGCCACATCTCACAGCTCAAACCAAATGATGCAGTTATAAAAGGGAAAACCACCTACAATTGAAGGCTTATCAGCAGTTTTAAAAAACCAACTTTGATTAAATGAATTGAATGTAAGTTCTCCAATAGAAGCTGACACTTCTGCTGTTTGAACTGATCATAGATGTTACATCTCACAAACTTATCAACTACATTGTGTAGCATCAACCCGGTTCCCAATCACTAAAACTTCAATTAAGGATGTAGATATCAGGAGTCTAGTAGTGTAATTGTAACAATGTGTGACAAAAACTAATGACAGCTGAATTAACTGTGTTACTCAAATCCAGCAGGGTTTGCTAAAACATAGAGAAATAGGTCATTACTTTCTATTTAGGAGTGGCGAAATCCTGTGTGGCACCAATGATTTCTATGGAGGTATCAGTTATGGGTGAAGTTCAGTTTCAAACAACTGGGGGCAGGGTGTGTATTTCTCTCACAATTCAATGCCGTGAACACCAGTGCACTGAACCTCTGCTCCTGACCCTTCAGTAGATCATACCTTTTTGACTAAGTTTTCAATTCCTGAGATACATTCTCAATTGAATCAACATGGTTCCAATTTTTTGCCCAAAAATGTGCTCAATATCGCAACAGAACCCAGTCAATATGATAAGAATTTGATGAGATATAATAAACGACATATAATTTTCTGACACAAATGAAGATGAGAGAGCAAATAAAATTCCAACATCCAAAATAATTAAGAGTCCTCCCTTCTGATGCGTTTGTTCACTTCTGTTTGCAGTCAAACAGCCCTTACGTTCCCTCTTGGACTCCCTCAGCTTCGTCGGGGAAGTAGATTGGGCAGAAGTTGTCAGTCTCTTGACTGTAGTGGGAATGCCGGGCAAGGATTAGAAAAAAAACACAAAAAAGAAACTCTGCCATTAACTTAGATGTTGACTGACCTTTATATACATTCATCTTGACATATTGATTGTACTAATGCCTTGAACAAGATTCCATACAGCTCTTTGAAATCGGACGTGTACGGGGAAATACAGCATTCTTGATTGGTTTTATTAGTATACATATTTCTTAACACACAGCATTATGACATGTTTAATCCATATATTTTACACTATAATGGTAGGATCTTTAGTACATGAATGTTTTGCAATTTTATTGATCCATTGGAACATTCTATAAAATACATTTTTAACTATACATTACCATTGTCCATACATATATATTTACACATGAGTTTTGATAACACCAATGCCTTGTTGTCATAAGTAGTTTGAGCCCTAATGTAATGGAATTACTTGGGCTAAGTATTCGGTGCATTTTTGTACCCATGTACTCATTGCATTTGTTACGTCATATCAACTTGACTGTAGTTTTCATGATTTTTGCTTTGGTGAGGGTACATTTATATTGTAAATTTACAATGTGTGTCTTTACCTTTTGAATAAATTTTTCCTTCAATCATTCATCTGACATAGTGATCATTTTAACACCAAGTATATGACAGTATCTGCAAAGGATACAAATGCTAAAAATGTTAACACATCCACACATGAACAGTATGGATGAAGCAGAAGAAAAACAAGGACATATTTTCATGATGAATCATATGCAGTACACAGAGAAACTTGTAGAATGATGGTAAATGATTAGCAGCCTGAAGTTCAACATCAAAATGTCAGCATTGGCTTCTGTATAGAAGTCTGGAGCATGAGTCTTACATGATGCCTAATGTACAGAATTATCTTTTTTGTTGCATGAACTAATGCATTGGTGTGTGTGTGTGTGTGTGTGTGTGTGTGTGTGCGTGCGTGCATGCGTGCGTGCGTGCGTGCGTGAGTGCGTGAGAGAGAGAGAGAGAGAGAGAGAGAGAGAGAGAGAGAGAGAGAGAGAGAGAGAGAGAGAGAATATTCAAGGGCATATTTAACAACCTCAGTTGTGTAGCATGTTTTTAAAAACACATTTGATGACCGAGATTGTACTGGCCACAAGGTTGCTGATAATGTTTTGAATTTCTCTTTGGTTTTGCTTTTTGTGTCTAATGATGTGCAAATAATTTTTTGTTTCGAGAATAGTTCAGATTCTATTGAATTAGTGCCTTATATTTGTGTTCTGTGTCAGTGGCATGCACAATGTTAGTGTGAGATTTCCCCTGTGTTTGTTCAAGTCAGTGAGTGTTCTTGCTGCTCTGAGTGCAAACTTTGACAAAATGACAGCTGCTGCTTCAAGATAGATCTTTCCAAGGGGAGTGTGAGGTTGTTTGGAGCTTTCACCAAAAGAGAGGCTTTGCTGAGTGTGGTTGTGTGGCTTTGAGTGAAGATTCGATTGAAGAGTGCCATGGCACTTGAAAAGCAAAAGACTCTGACACATGTGAAAGAAACTGTAGGATAGATTTTAACTTTTGACATCGTGCACTGTAGACATTTCCTTATATTCTTACCAGGAGGAGAGAGAGAAAGAGAGAGAAAAAAGAAAGACAGTATGGTATGCTGGAAAATGTATGATTTTAGAAGTTGAACAAGTCTGCTTTATAACCAAATACTATTAATCACATGGGCTGCAAGCAAGCAGATTTCTAAGAATGCACTTGAACAAGACCCAAGACAGGAACCATGGCCATCAGAAGAAAGCTGTGTAAGATTTAAGCACCATAGACCTAATGCTGGTGATGCCTCTTTTTTCCAAGTGACAGTATGCAGGAACATAAACCTGGAGCAAAAGCCTACAACATTCTTTGTACATGGAATGGACTGATATTTGAACATGTCACATTTCAGAATCTGCACACTCATTATGTTGACAAAAATGGGCTTTCAAGAATTAAACTTGAAGGAGACATGAACACTTGTGAAGAAATTGCTTGAAAATAATTGTCAAAGTGATAAAGCAGAAAAAAGAAGATTGGAATGAAAAGAGAGTTCAAACAAACGATTTTCATCGCAGCAATAACTTTGCACTTCCATCCCTGTGTCTTTGAAAATGAAAAAGAAGATGCTGCTACTGAGACGACATCTTTGAAGATGAAAAGACGCATTTTGCACAGTCACCTTGCTAAATGGACATGATCTGTCACAATGTTTATAGGAAACTTAACCCCTATATCTTGATCCCAAACCACGGTGAAGTGAATAACTTCACTTCAGACATACTTTGTTATTGAGTTAGTTTCGGAAGTCAAGTAGATAATAGTTCTTGTTTTTGTCAGTGTGGATTAAACATTTAACAGTAGGCATTGTGTGGGATTTTCACTCTAACATAGTGAAGATATGTGAACATACATTGTATAAGCAAGATGACAACACCTGCTTCCACTAAAACGCAGCCTTACTAACATAGTGTCTTCTTCACACACCAACTTGCCCAGCGTCGAAAATCCATTGAAAGGAATAGAGATTACAATGAGTATCTGCACCACAAGGAGGTAAATGACTTGCTTGCTTGGGAGGCTAGGCATCCCAAGGTGAGTATTTTAGGACTGGTCGTGCTGTCACCATCCTTGTCTAGCTGCCCCGTTGCTGCCCGTGCCTCGGGATGTGTAGCCAGTTGGCCTGCCCTTTGAGCCTGCACTGGACCCTTGGTCGTGATTATTCTGCTCTTTCTGCATTTTCATTGGAGCTTGAATTAACAGAATTGTTTGGTGTGTTCCTTAGTACATGTTGTCTCCATGAGCTGTGTATGTTTCTTGGATGATTGTGCACTATTCGGGCTGCAGCTTTTACCTACATGTTCAGGACAACCCTGTAGACCTTCTACAAGGGTCAGCATGAGTGAAGAAAGTGCTGATAATGAAATCAAGGATACACACTCTGTCGTCAACTAGTGTATATGTTTCACCGTATAGACTTGTCACAATAACAATAACTACTTTTGCTTTGGTATTGAATTTATTCACAGTTCAAATGTTTTATCACTTATGACAATAAAATATAAATAACCAGTGCATAACTTTAGCAGTTAATGATGCAGTGATATTTGTTAATAGTAGAACTGAAGCAGAACTTAGATGTTGCAGATTGATTTTTGTGAACTGAAATGAAATATAAAATTTCAAGATGAGTAAGATTGGTTTAGACCTATTGGCATCCATTATGATTTCCAGGTTTTTGACACGTGTGTGAACAGAATGAGTCTGTGTATTGCTTTAACTTTGTGTTCATCATTTTGAAGATTCATAAAGCTTTTAAAAAGAACGATAAGAGATAAGCTATAGAAAAAGTCTGTTGTAAGAAGTTTAAAAGTTTTTTCCACAGAAAAATAGCATACAGACCTAATTTAAAATTTGAAAATGGAATGTTTTCATACATGCAAATATAAGGTGATAATCTCACTGTGCTCATGAAAGAGATGCAAATGTATGGTGATCTCTTGTGAAACATCTCTAATGCTCATTCCAAAATGTTTCAATTTTTCTATTTTTCAAAGTGGACTTTAACAATTTAGTCCTGTTTAATTGCAACAAAAAACCAAATTCCCTTGCAATTTAGTTTCTGTTTTTATCATTGTGCATTGATGATATTCTGGCTATTATTACTAAGCTGTTGTAACTGTTTTTTAAAATTCGCTTCCAAGATCATTCACTGCTTCATAGATGAGGTGGTTTGGTTTTTGCTGTATTGTTGTATAGTAATGTAGTGAATATAACTGTGGCTACTCACAAGAAATAGAATGCTGCCTCTCAGGTACATGTCCTTTTTGGACTTTGAACATTGAGAAATGAATGGCATGGACTCCCCACATTCCATTCTATTTGGGGTTAAGTGAGACACTATGGTGTGTAAATTTAGTCTATGTATATTATACAATCTCAAAGGCTTGAACATTGAGTCGATTCGCTGAGCCCTTGCTGAGCCTTTTCACTGTCTCCATTTTTTTGGTCAAGTGTTAAAATTAGACACTTGATATGCCACATTGTGGCACCTTCAGTAATTTGACAATGATGGTTTCTTGGACTCGGCTGATATTGGAACTGCTAGCTCTGAAAGCATTCCTTCTAACTCTCATGCATGGGAGTCCTTTTTGTAATTAGAGTTGTCAGTCCAAGAGACAGGTGTTGAGGTGGTGGCCCATCTGGCAATAACACCATCTATCCTGTCACTGACTGTCAACAACCCAGAGATTGATAGTCCGAGATGTAAACACTGGTGATGTCTCACTCCAGCTAGCAGCTATCCAGGCAGGTTATTGACTGTTTCTTTCTCATGCAGCAGACAGACAGGCCCCCAGCAGCCCCCAGACAGGGGTGGAACACCCCCACCTATGAAGATGTGCTGGCCAGGAAGCGGCTGGAGGAAGCACAGTACAGGTAAATCAATGAATGGATGAATGAACAAATGAATGAATGCATGAATTAATGAGCGAATGAATGCATAAACAAATAATACAATGAAGAAACACACGAATAGAGGAAAAAGAAAATGATGACAGATTAATGGCTGATTGAGTACTTGAATGAATGAATGCATCAACAAACAAGAAAGCACTCAGAGAATGCAAACCTCCGCCGAGGAAGCTACAACTCAGTGCGGCATAATTGAGGGAACACCTCTCAAACACTTTTCTGTGGCTGAAATGCTGTCATGCAAAAACAAAGAATATATATGTCTTGGTCCTATACAAAAACCTACATATGCACAAAAACCTACGCACAAAATACCAAGCGCTTCATTGTTGTTTGTCAGGTATTTTCTGTGCAAAAACTGCATACTGATCCTCTCCAACCAGCGAAGGCAAAGGCAACCGCAAGCTGAACATCGCAAGCAATGACCATAGCATACAACATTCAAACCTGCCAGCTCGCCCTCTCATGCTGCAGTCATGATCTCATGTGAGGCTAGGGGAAGACTAAACATATGGTTACAGCTTCAGTGCTGCACCAGTCTTACGGTCTAGGCAATAACATTTATCTTCATGCTTGTAATTCTAGAAGGAGATAACAGATAATGTCCTACATTTCATGGATTATTACTTGGGTTTTATACCTGTTTAGTAGAGACGTTTACCTTTTTCCATCCATACTTTCCTACCTTTGATAAACATTTGACTAGAAGTGGAGAATGCAGAAAAACAGCTTTTGTTGTAAGAAGCAGTGTAATTTTGTTCATTTACCTAGTTGCTATTTGTGATACTATTACTTCATTATGTGTACATTTTTGTTGATAGAGTTTTCCAACTACAATCCGTGAGTGGGTTGGCTCTGTTATTGTACTAATAATGAGATTGCTTGCAGGCGTTACAATGATCCAGAGTTGGCCCGAGGTGGTCTCAAATCTTATGGAAGTGAAGGTGCTCTCCATAGACTTGAGGTAAGCATTATCTCCAAAAATGACAGGAACAGTTTGTTGCATTTGTTTGATTGCTTTGCTATTCACTGCCACTGACTTGAAAATTTGACATGTTGCATGGGTCAGGTGTTGGTTGAAATGGTTCCTGGCTCAGAGGTGAAGACTGACAGCTATGGCCGAAAATCTTATGCTTTACAGGACCATTTGTATCCAGCACCATGATGTGGAGGCACTTTTGAAAGAGGTACATAGAGGTGCACCATAAAGCCAATGAGTTTTTTTGTGTTTTGGAGGTGTATATGAAATCACCTTTTTCAACACAGGCTTACCACTAACAATGATGCCTTTTACTTACAGTACATCTCTCCAAAGATGTTAACTCATTATGGATAGATGTGATGCATGCATCATACTCCCTCGAAGACTGAATGAGAGGCGGATAATGCACCTGCCTTTTCATCACCACATTTAGATTTAAGGATTAAAAAATAAAGTCTTCAGATACAGACTTTTGAATGGCTGTTCTTCCATGATGTGCACACTAAACATGTCTTATACTATAGTCTACATTTATTAATTCTTCCTTACAGTAATTATAGAAAGTTCTCAGACTTCCTTAACACTGCTGAAGGTTGGCTATGGTGTTGGTTCTGTGACTCTAATCAATACTCACTCACTAAGTGTGGCCTACAACTTTCTTGCACCCTAGCTGATAAGAGTGTGTGATTCAGGCCACATTTTTATGTGCCTAATACACATAATGTAGAGAACTGTGTAGACTGTGGTGCTTGTGAGGTTTGACCCCTGTGACCACCTTGGGCCTGCTTTCCGTCTGTCTGCAGGATGAGAAACGCATTCGGGATTTATACCGAGAAATGGACTCGAAGTAAGTCCTCCAACATCAAGCACAACGGCACTTCTTATGCATCGCATACAAATATTTGATAATGCATGCATGAAACTAATTTCCAGTTCTTCTCTTCGAATATTGATCATGCCTATCGTTTCAAGTAATATTTTCATTCATTTCATGCCTTATTTCAAACATTGAAAAAAATGCCAAAAGAAAAAGTTAAAGTGAAAACTTTTTAAAGTCCTGAACCAAAGTAATCATGAATGGTTCCTGGACAAAAATGGAATGAAAAAGATGTATGTCATACATCAGGACAGAATGGAGAAGTTTCGTGGAAGTTTCCCCCTACATCAATGTTTGATCCTTCACAGGGGAAGTAGACTTCATGGAGAAACTTCTGATTTGACTCATGAGTACAAGTCTGTGGTAAATATTGCTACCTGAATGAGTTGAACCTTTTATGAATAATTGTTTTTCTTCCTCACAAAGACCATTGGCTTCTGTTTGACATATCATTGATTTGATTGGCTTCTTTTTAGACTGTTTGTATGTGTCTTCTGTTAACCTCTACCTTCCACTAATATTCTGCTGCCGGCAGTCTTCATGTTCTGGACAATATATGCAATACTGCATCTTCTGAATGGTTTCAGTGTGCACCATATTCAAGAAATTATCATTTTGTCACCATGCTGTGCTGGGCATGATACAATGGAAAAACTTGTTGTTGTTTTCACTTCACAAAATATGATTTGAAGCTTTTGCCACTGGCTCATGGAACAGAATGATAGCTCAGCAGATTTTCAGGAACATGAAGGTTGCTAATGAGTCTCTCAAATTTTTCTTGTCTTTTGAATGTTTAATGCATCTTCATTTCTTGGGTCAATTCTTTTGTCACCAATTCTTTGTGTGGTTCTCCCTTGGCAAGGGGAGATTAAGGGAAAAATAAGGCTTCACAAATCTATTGATGCCTCAGATTAAGAATGCTAATGCTGAGCAAACTGAAGGCTTTTGCAGGGGGGGCGGGGGGGGGGGCGGGGGGGGGGGGGCGGGGGGGGGGGGGGCACTTTATTCCACTTTTCCACTTGCATTCCATTCCCATTCCCCAACTCCCCCACCCTCTGCTGTGCCATATTGAAATGTTGGAAGTGCTGCAATCTGTTTCCACTAGTTGATAATGAATTGAAATTGTCCCAGTAAAGACCATATGTTACTGCATGGCATGCAAGCTGCATGTGTTCCCACGCTATCGATGGGAATGCATTATTTCATTAATTCAATTCTTGTCATTTTAGTCTTCTTTTTTTCTTTGAAACTATCAACATTCCACAAAAACATTTGCGTTGATCAAGTGAAGCATTCAGCATGCCAAACATACAGCTGTAACAAACAATGTAGAGTCATTGTAGTATACTTTGAAGTGCTGCTACTCTGAGTGGTGATGATGAGGAGTGAGGGTGGAGCGGAGAGTTGGGGATGAGAACTACCCATGAAAGCCCTGGAAAAGTAGGAAGTCTCCTAAATTTGAGCACTGCTTTGGTGACAAAAGGTGCACCCATCCTGTCCACTTTGTGACATCATAACCAAAAAAGTCCTCTTTAATCCTCCATTCTTCTTCCTCCTTCTCTTTCTTGTCCTCCTCCTGTGTTGTGCGAAGCAGCAGGGTGAGCCAGTGGCCCCTATAGGGTCTCTCTCTCTGGCTCCCTACCTGCTGTGGTCTGCCTGACCTGCTCTGTGCTCTGTAGGCCAATCAGGTACTTGGAAACACCCCGCAGGGAGAGCATTCTCAGCGACCCCAACTGGCTCAGCCCTCGCTCCCGAGTTAGATACGAGACTGATTACTATAACATGGTAAATATATGCCCATGATGCAACACTGCAATCTGGTGTTATTCTCTTCTAGCATTGAAATGCTTAAAGTACAGTGTTACTAATTACGTCTGGGTGGTTTGATGGCTGAATTGAACATAAGGTCTCCTTATTCTAGAGAATGACTGTTGAAATTTAACAACAGCAATGATCGAGTTTGTTGATAGCTGAAATTGTTCCTTCACAGAATGAAAATGTACCTTATATGTGTTTTGTGAAAACTTTAAGTGTTGTGCATAAACACCTCCCTTCTGACTACACTGCCACACGCCAAAAGCATTGTTCAGCCCAGATACCACCCATCCCACAACACAACATGTACATATGTCTGCCATGTAGTAATCCATACAAAAACCATTGCAGGACAGTCTCACACTTCTAGCACCCGAGAGCTGATGTTCTCCATGCTATTAGTCATTATTGAGCAACTATTTAAGAACACGCTGTGTTTGCATGCGGACTCCAATGCAGCTATGCATGCTGCTGCAGTTGTCTCACCAAATTTGTGGATTTACCTCTTGATGCATACACATCACTGTTGTGGATTTGGAGTCTCACTTCTCTGGATTTTGCCCATTGCTGAAGGGGTGGAAGAAAGGTGTTGGAATAGTGAAGTAGCTTGCCCTAGTTGTGTGGATGGATATTGTATATAATGATTATCTTTAGATTACTTGAGTATCAATATTGCCATGATGTAAAACAAAAAAAGTAATTATTCATCGTACACTTACTTTGTCTTTTATGTTTTTGAATAGACTCTTTTCACAGTGTGTCAATTATTTGTTGTAGTATCAGTAATGGTTCAAGATGAAATAACTTTGCTGAAACTAATACCGTACATACCAATTCTACCAGTACATAAGTCATTGTAATTTCTAACACATTTTCCACTCATTGGAAGTTCATCTATTGTAGTCTGGGCTATGTTCATTGTTCAACTCTTCCAAAAGTGCAGAAAGAAGGCTTGTAGCTTTGCATGACGATTGCAGATGGAACTCTGACTCCTCTGGTGCTCTAGTTTAAGTATTAATCCCAGTCAATAGCTAACCCGTGTGCCTTTGCTTTGCAAGCTTGCCAGGTTGTTGGATGTCAATTCAAAACTGAAGGTAGGTCGTGTGGAGTCTTGGGTGCAGTCCCTGCCTGGTTCCTCCCCTAATCAGAGTGAACTGTACCACTGTGAACACCAGTGCTCTGAAAGCACGCACTGGGAACACCAGTGCTCTGAAAGCACGCACTGTCAACACCAGTGCTGTGAAAGAACGCATGGTCAATACCAGTGCTTTTGGTCACCTCAAGCAGATGCTTGGCTCTGCATGTGCCAAAGCAGTGTCCTAAATCAGTTGAAAGGGAGAACTGTCAGGCCTACTCGCTCTGAGCAGAAGCTTGTCTTGTAGCACTATGTCCTATTGTAACAGAAAATGGGAGGTCAAGGTTTCAGTTCCGGCAGAAGGTCCAGAAACTTTCTCTGTCTGCCCCTTACATGTTGTTTATCTCTGTGTTAGGAACTTCCTACCATTGCTTTAATCAGAGATGAAATCCAGGAACCCACAGTAAAAGGGTCTCTCAATGCTTAGTGGTCAAAGGAGTAGCTTTTTCTTTGAGAAGAGATATCACCCAGGAATATTACATCAGCAGCTCTATGATGAGATATCACCCAGGAATATTACATCAGCAGCTCTATGATGAGATATCACCCAGGAATATTACATCAGCAGCTCTATGATGAAGATTGCCTGGATAACTGGATGTAGGATGTTATTACAAAAAGACACCAAACACATTATACATGCATTGTAACATGTATGCAATGTCAAAGCAGTTGTATTAATTTTAGTAGCTCACATCTCTCAGCCATGACAGGATACCATTTAAGTGCTGATGGAATGGTTTTGTCACTTTTCCCCCTATAATTGATTTTTTGTCTACTTTGTATATGCAGGTGTTTCATGTAACTCACGTGCAATATCTTACCGTTTTAGTGAAATGAGTATCATGAAAGAGTTTTCAATTGGATCTCAAGGCTCCCATCATAAATATTTTTCTCACCTGTAGATGCATAATTGGATTTAGTCAATGGCCATTCTTAAGTTTTTCTGCAATGTCTTTGCAAGGTGCATCTTTGTGAAAGAACAGCATTTGCACTTTGAAAAAAAAATCAACTGAAATTCTTCCATCTTTATATGGCTGCTTAGGCAGTAGATGTTGCTTTGTGATAGTGATTTTGACAAGTTTAACAGGAGGAGGGGATAGAGGGAGGGAGGAAAATGAGAAAGGGAGGAGATGGAGGGAGGAGGAACATGGAGGCTCATGGTAAAGAAAAAGGTACATGGACATTGATTCATGATTTGCTGTTTCTTGTCAAGCTGGCTTGCCCTGTTGCATTGACCACTTCACCAACCTGCAATGAATAATTCACATTCACTGAGCGCCAGACTGTTTGCACTGTGCACTAACGCTGTTCACAGGATGCTCTAGAGTCAGCTCCGCCAACACCCTCAGGCCCCCCTCTCACCAGGGACAGGGAGGCCGTGGTGCCCCCTTCGGAGGTAGCCCTGCCCCCCAAGTCTTGGTGTTGTTCCCTCCAGATGTATTTTGTTGTCAGCATGCCCTGGATACTTCCATTTATTTCACTTGTAGTGATGAGATACCAAAGCTTGGTGCACTGAATTTCTTTTTCTTCTTCATTTTTAGCAGTGATGACTTAGTTGCTGATTGATGTAAAAATTGCTGTTGCGTAATGAAGGATTCAGTTTTGCTCCTGTCCTCTGTCATGAGTTTTTTTCAAAGCTGATTGTCCACTTTGTCTGTAGTAGTCTTGCTATCTAGAGGTGCATATGGTTCTTGTGACTTTGGTACACATCTTATGGAATGCAGTATTAAACTAGTAGAAGTTTTATTTAGCTTTATCATTTACACTTGCTTTTGTTTTTGTCCCCATCTTCATGTACAGTGTATGGTCATAACTGTTATGGATATTTTTAGTTATATTTACTTACATTGTTGTTTGGATAGTGTCATACTTTTGCACTCTTTGCTCTGTAGTAATTTGTTATAGAAGTGGTATATATATTGGTCCGTTGTCTGTATTTGCATTGATATATTTAGTATTTTGTTGTTGTTGTTAGATGAATCTTTACTTTGTGAGTTTCATATATGTGTGTGTGCATGCGTGTGTGTGTGTGTGTGTGTGTGTGTGTGTGTGTGTGTGTGTGTGCGTGTGTGTGTGTGTGTGTGTAAAACTGAAAAAAAAGTATGTGCATTCTTAGATATGCCACTTTGTGTCTCAGCTGTTGCTGTTTGTTTTTGGTCAAGAGGGGAGAAGAAGTTTACAAATTTGTGACTAAAAAAAAGTGTACAATATTTGCTGAGTCAAGAGGAAAATGAAATCACCGCCAGCACCACCACCACCACCACCACCACCACCACCACCACCACCACCACCACCACCACCACCACCACCACCACCACCACCAACACCAACACCAACACCACCAACACCAACACCACCACCATCACCACCATAGTTTAACACTGCCCATCTGCAATATCTTTCTATTTTTAGTGGGAACCTTATTTTGTCATCTAGTGACTTTAAAGTTATTTTCATCCTTCTTGTGAGATGAAAGTATGGCTTCAGTTTAGCTAACTTTACAACCCAGCGGAAAGATACAACTCAAAACAATATTGACCAGGCTCATGAAGGTCTGTAATGCAAGTTCAAAATTAATTATGTAAATGACATAAGTTATCAGCTATTGCTATAGGGACTTTTTTCAGGGGAGTTTCTCTTCATTTTAGTATTTAACAAAATTAGGCAATAAGAAACAAGAGAAGATACATTTAAACAATGAAATTTTCCTCAGTATTTAGCAGTAATCTGGTTCTTGCTAAGCATGATTTAATGACATTTATTTTAAATAATCACAATTCATTCATACTTAAGAGGCATATGGACTCATTGAGACTGGCATATGTCTATTGCTGTTGCTAATGATTATAAGAAAATGTTGACTGGTTGTTTTTGAGAGTCATGAGAATATATTTGTTTTTGTCTACAGAGACCTGATCCGAGCATAGGATTGGTTTTGCCTCCAAAGAAACCTGCAGAGACATATGCCACGCTCCCCATAGGTAGGTAGCGATGTGGCCATCATTGTTCTGTGTGACATGACTAAACGTTTTCACCTTTTCAGTGGTACTGAAATCATATTAAGATGTTCTTGTTTGTTTGTGCTTGTATTTACTGCATGAGTGTGTGTGTAAACCAGTATTTATATGCAGTATGAGCGGTCGTGTATATGTTTATGCTTTAACATGTGGGTGCATATGTTCCTGTGTGTGTGTGTGTGTGTGTGTGTGTGTGTGTGTGTGTGTGAGATGTGTATGTGTGTAAGTGCATGTTCAGGCATGTGTTGGCATTAGCAGAGTATTGTCTGAGTGTGTATTGTGTATGTGTATGGTGTGTGTGTGTGTGTGTGTGTGTGTGTGTGTGTGTGTGTGTGTGTGTGTGTGTTTTACCATTTCATTGCATTTGCTAATAATTGTATGCATGTGTCTTGATAATTTGGTTAGCTATTGGCATATGTCTGCTATTTGCAACCTCATAATTTTAAGAAACATGTATTTACAACGTTGTTCGAGCAGATATATCATATTGATTAATTGAATCTCAGGCGAATTCAGGAAAGTGAAGATTCCTGTTTTTGATCAAGAAGACGGTAGGTGAAATGGAGCAGTCAGTCTGTCAGATGGACTGTCACTAACAAACAGCTGTGTAGCCCAGTGCCTTGCCTCTCACTGTAGTCACCAGCACACTCTGAGGGGAATACCAGAGAAGCTTCTGCCCTTAAGGGTCTGCTATTGTGCCTTCATCAGGTAGATCACAGCAGCTTCCCCCAGCCTACTTGTGCCTTAAAGAAATCTCACATGCTTTGAGGGGTCAGTGCCTTGATTTTTGGACCAAACTTTGCCCATTTACTGATGAAAAGCTCTTTGAACTTATCGTTCAGGTGGGGATGAATGTTGGCAAAGAGACATTTTGTTTTTCCGTAAGATTGCTTTCATAGTGTGAAATAAGAAGCCTTCTGGCCTTTATTTAGAGCTTAGACTTCTATCAAATTGCAAAGTTGTATATGCAGCAGTAGCTGTCTGGGTAGATTTCAGTCTGGACATAGACTTCAGATCAAGGGCTCTACTTTTTTATGGGAGCTTTAGCAAATTCTCTTTGTCTCTTGGCTGGACATTCAGCATGTCTTTGATCACATCTAATGATTTGTCTCGAGAATCCTGTACACAAATGTTCTAATGATAGTTTAGTATAATCACCACTAGTTACTGTGTAACATGTGAACATCCATTTGGTCCAAATTCATTATGTCTGCATACCTGCAGTTGGTTGTGATTATTTTTATTGTTGTCACATTCACTTTATGTTGTTGCATGAATATGGATGTACATTTTGTTGGGGATGCTTTAGTATGGAATGGTGTATGCATTATCAAGAGACAATATTTGAAAATTATAAACAAAAACTTATAGAACAACATGCAGAGATGTAAAAATACAGATACTGTATATAGTGAATGATGAAAAGTTGTAGAATGACTCCAAGACAAAACTTTGCTGCCAGGTCAGCCAGCAGATGAATGCATTTAAATATCCACCTGTAGTATTTTATTGTGTGGAAAAGCAAGAAATCACTGAAATTGCAATTGACAGATGCATTCAAAAGGACTGGTCATAACAACTCTTATCAATGTAATGTTCAATGGAAAACACACCCTCACTTAAAAACTTTCTCAAAACCAATTACCCATCGACTTGTGGATAATTTTTATGCTGAAGTTAAAGGAGAGCTTTTTTAATAGTGAGAGATGTATTCTAATTTTTAAAGAAAAAAATTAACCCCAAAACAACAACAACAACAACAACAACAACTGTACTGCTTGAATTGTTGTGAAGTACTCTCCATGGTTGTATTGTTCCATGATGCACAGTGAGGTGAGATGAATTGAATGCATGGCATTGAAATGTCATTTGGATAACCATGCACTGCAGGAGTATTTGTAGATGAATGCATGTATGAATGGTGCAGTTGATCTCTTGTCTTGTACTCACTCTGAATTGTTTGCTAGTTCTTTCATATTAAGCAAGTTAGAAATTGCAGAAGAAAAAGGCAAAAGAGTAGGTTTGATAATACACTCGTAGAAATTCATTTTGATAACGTCAACTTAATGCCTCATCATAGTTTCTGGTCGTGCCATCGCCAGCATATTTCTTCATTTTTAGAGATATTGAAATTTTTAGATTCTAAACTTTTTGTATAGTACCAAAAAGTGCACCAACAGGAAGACTATTTGAATCAACTTGTTGTAACGAATAGAATTCTCTTTGAAGCATTCTTTCTACATTTTAACCTTTGCTTTGTGTTTCCTTTTTACAACCTTTGCATCCATAAAATGTGTTTTTCTTTGAATGATGCATAGAAGTACTTTACTGGAAAGGCTGGATAAGAAAATTCCTAATTAGAAAAAAAAGCCAGAAATTTGACAATCTTTAGCTCTTGTGTCACTGGTAGATCTCACTGCATATGTTCATTCAGAAACGAACTGGTTGTCTGTCAGTGTGCTGTGGTCTGCTCATAAGAGCAGCTAGTGGCAGGTGGAACCTTTGGCATGTCTTGGACCTGCGTGTTTTGTTTAGGTCGGGAGGAGCGGGGCAGCGCCCAGGCGCGCCAGAAGCAGCAGTACCGACAGGAGCTGGAGCAGCAGATGAGGCAGGCAGAGGAGAACAAAAGACGGTAGGGAATTTCCACCTTGCGTTGTGTGTATGGAATGACGGAAATGTCTGTAGGGTGACTGTACTGATGGTGACAGCAGGCAAGTGAAATGCATCGTCCTGGCATGGTTATTAAAAAAGACAAATGATGATTTAAAGCTTCTTTTCTGGTTTTTAACTTCCTATACATTTGGAAAGTAAAGACGAGATTGCACAACAGAAACATGTTTATGGAATCTTGGTAATTGCATTGTCCTAACACTTGGTTTAACAGAAATCTGTGTTTCGAACCAGTAATTTTTTTTTCTTTTTAGTGTTTTGAAGTAATGGCCATGTAAATAATAATGCATTTGTCACAAATTCAACAGTTTGGATGAAGCATATGGATACCCCTCAAAGTTCAGGTTCAGAACCCCCAGAGGGTTTGTGAAGTTGATACAAGCATTAGTCATTTGCGTTAGTTTTATTCTCCCAGTTTTTGCACTGAACTTGTTTGAAATCTCATTGTTTGTGTAAGATTTACCTACTCTGTTCATTACCTTTTGAATTTATCTGATAGCAGGATGATCTCTTCCTCTAAGGATTTCATGATAGTTTTGTAAACTTTCAAATGATTGACAGTATGAGAGAAATGTTTGCTATTGCTGTTTAGTTGTTTTAGCTGTAAATGCTTGCTGAGAACATTTTAAAACAAGAAATCATGTAGCATTAGGCAGATCCAGAACAATGCCCTTCTATTGAACATTGTGATCTTTGAAGTGCTGTTTAGTGATATATTTTCTTAGGTTTCTCTGTCTGATATTTTGTGAAGAATTGATTCAAAATTATTATCAGTGGTTTCTTTTTTAATAATTGATGAATTATGTTTCACAGTATCTTGAATGTGGTGTGTTGGTGTTCGTAATTGGTGTGTTGTAATGTTGTGAACTGAAATTACTTGCACCGATCAGTTTATTGTGTGTCTGTGCGGAGCACTGAGTTTGAAGCAGTCTGAAACACCTTTTGGAGATGGGGTTTTGGTGGTGCTCTGTATTCTTTCTCTTTTGACCGCTCTCTTGTTTGCTCTGTTACTATTGATGTTACTGCGTGTTACTACTAGTGTATGCAGTAGGATGACTTAGTAGAAGGTTGTTTGTACTTGAACATCTTATGTTGATGCATTTGCTCAACAGACTTTCATCTGCTTAATCCTTTCTTGCTACTATTTTCTCTATTTTTCTCTCATAGTTCACTCACATTTCAATGAGTTTTACATGGCTTACGATTCCATATCAAACTCAAGACATACTTATGTTCATCATAGATAACTTATAATTTTGGAGTGAATACACATCCCATGTGGTTTAGGTGTGACTGAAGAATAATGATGCAGTTAAAACCTAGAACAAGGTGCAGTGTGAATTAACTAGATACTTGTACACTCACTGAAAATTAACCTAAGTTGCTGTGGCCTGCAAAATGTTAACAAGCTTTTTGAATCTTCGCAGTACTTGCACTAACCAGTTACTGCATAACTAGTTAGCCAACCTCGCCATCTCGCACTTCCCCATCAGTGGACTGCCCAGTGCTTTAGTGGAGAAGAATCCTTAGTGCACGCCCTCCCCTGCAGCTGATGTCCTGTACTCACTAGCAAAAGCTTGCTGGCAAACTTGAATGATGGCTGCATAATTCAGGATGGTAACTCCTGTGGTCTCTGATTGAAATGAAGTGGCCTGACCTAGAGTCGGTGTTGTTGTAGCGAGAAGGAGCAGGGGTGGATGGTGGATGGTTCGGGCTACTATAAAGTGGCCGACCCTGTTCCTGTGGAAGTGCTCCCCAGCCGGAGTCCCAGATATGTCGTCCAACTCCCTCCACCGCCTGCCAAGTCAAGTCTCCGTGCACGATTCGTAGATGACTTTGATAAACTTAGGTATTCCCACTTTATGATTTGCATGCGTTTTCTGTTCTCTGATAGAAAGGACATTTTGAAATGGGGAATGAAGTGGAATGGGGTCTTTTTGTTTATGATTAGATGGAAAAGGAACTTAGGGTTTTTAATGTTTTGTTGCACTCCACTGCTTTCATAAACCTTTGCATGAAGATTATAAAATTTTGTTTATGATTTGAGCTGCTGGAGGCTTTGGGGTAAAGGGTTTGAAGTTTTTTCTAACTTACTTTTTGTTTTCAACATGTCTTTACAAACCTAAACAAGCAAAATGAGACCAAGTGGGGAATATATTGTCCCCTAGAGATGCCAGTTTGTTTTCATTGAAATTTTGATTCTCAGTCTGTCTGTCTGTCTGTCTGTCTATCTGTCTGTCTGTCTGTCTGTCTGTCTGTCTGTCTGTCTGTCTGTCTGTCTGTCTGTCTGTCTGTCTGTCTGTCTGTCTGTCTGTCTGTCTGTCTGTCTGTCTGTCTGTCTGTCTGTCTGTTTGTCTGTCTGTCTGTCTGTCTGTCTGTTTCTCTCTCTCTCTCTCTCTCTCTCTCTCTCTCTCTCTCTCTCTCTCTCTCTCTCTCTCTCTCTCTCTCTCTCTCTTTCTCATATTCATATCTGCCTGTCAATGATCTGTAAATCATTGATTCTGTGTTGTAATCACTGCATGACCCAAGATATATATATATATATATATATATATATATATATATATATATATATATATATATCTTATTTTTTTCTCTCTTTTTACACTTGCTTTTTTTCTTATATCTGTTGTAATCTTTGTGCATGTGCAATTTATTTATCAGGTGCATGCTGGCACATTACTTAAAGTTTTTACCACAAAGAAAGACACAGATCAGTTTGAAGCAACATGTTAAGTCAGCCCTTGTATCACACACAGTGCTAGATCAGAGGCCATCCTGGCTCGAAGCCGGCCTAACACGGATATAGCTCCCTCCAAACTGGATGACAGTGCCTTGAGACTGGCTGGTCTGGATAGGGGTCGGAGGTCAAGGACAGGGGGTGCTGATCCTTTCCCCTCTGGGATCCTGGATGCTGGATTTGGGCCCCTTTTGGACCCCCCTCGTGTCTCCCTGGCACCCCCTCCTGGATTGGAGTACACCCCATCGTGAGTTCACCCTGTACATGTATTCCAGTCCTCCAAAGGAAAATTTCATCCAGATGTTTTAATATGGAGTTTTTCTTTTGGTGCTATTTTCTTAAATCAAAGTCTGGAACTAATGGGCGAAAACATTTCTCGGGAACATTTCAAGAAAATGTGGTCAAAGTCTAATAATTAGATCCTGAGATAAGCTGAGATAGAGGAGGCTACTTTTTGTTCAGCTTCTCCACCAAAGATGGAGTTTTGGTCATGACAAGATGAAGTGCATCATGCATCATATTTAGAAATGGAATGTTAAAGGTCTCTTTTGTGAATTGGATTTTTGTGCATCACAAAATGGATAAAATGGATGGATAGGTTGGATGAATGTATATGAAAATAGAAAACTTGGTGTATTGCAGTGACTTTAGACTAATGGAAAGAAGCATGATTATCCTCTCTTTTTTTAAGTTAATCTGTTAAAGAGTGGAATATTCTTGTAAAAACATGTATCCATCATCTCCTCTGATGAAGCAACTAATGAAAGTTTCTCAAAGTGATTCATAGAAATAATTATGCAAACAATTCTCGATATGCGTCTTATGTCATTTAAGAGTACCATCACTGTGAATAGGTGGTCTTCCAGAAGCGTGACATGACATGTGACATACATGTATGATGACTATGAATCAGAAAAGCTTGGGATCTTCAGTGTTGAATGAGGCGTTGGACATTTCACGGCAGGTCCTACATCACTGGAGGGGGCAACGCAGGTGGAGGCAACTCCGTTGACGAGGCCTACCGCTACTTCGCCCTGACCAACCCTCTGGAACCAGAGGCAGCCCTGGGTGGGGGTAAGCAGCAGACTTGCTTGAAGCTTACTGTCATAGGCTGCACGGGCAACCTGAGTCTACAGCATTTAGTCTGAGACCTGTGCAAGGGCAAGTGTTCTTGTGTGCTTGGTGTGCTCACCTCCTGAACAGGCCCATTTGTGTCATATGACGTAGCAGTAGTGGTGGTGGTGGTGGTGGTAGTAGTGGTGGTAGTGGTGGTAGTAGTAGTGGTAGTAGTGGTGGTAGTAGTAGTAGTAGTAGTAGCAGCAGCAGTAGTAGTAGTAGTAGTAGTAGTAGTAGTAGTAGTAGTAGTAGTAGTAGTAGTAGTAGTAGTAGTAGTAGCAGCAGCAGCAGTAGTGCAGGAACGAGCAAAGTACTTTTTAATAAGTTCTATTGAGGTGATGCTGAGCTCCCAGCTTTGATGGACGAGCCATATCATCAGTAAGGACAACGAAAGAATCCTGTAACAGCAGTTTTTTGGCAAACTGGTAGAAGGAAGCAGAACATAGGTCGTCCATGAAAGCAATATAAAGACATCCTGAAGGAAACTTGAGATGGTGTGGCGTTGCACCAACTGAGTTACAAGCAGTGGTGCTGGATCCTCCCTCGTAGCGAGCTGTCTCTCATAAGGCAATCAACTGTTAGAGGCGCACATTGGCAGCTATATATGGTAGCCTGCGAGCTTTGCCTTAGAGCTGCGATGGTCCCTGTGGTATCAGTGGTTCCAGTTTTTCACTTGGCCTCTGCCCCTCCAAACTAGGTCTGCAGAGCCACTTATGAGTTCCAAGAGGATAAGCACGGATCCTATCAAGTGTCATACTTGAACCAAGGG
This sequence comes from Theodoxus fluviatilis, assembly GCA_034096865.1. Lineage (NCBI taxonomy): Eukaryota > Metazoa > Mollusca > Gastropoda > Cycloneritida > Neritidae > Theodoxus > Theodoxus fluviatilis. Next base: position 69,512 of record JAWQFJ010001711.1, read on the forward strand.
ACAACTGCCAGTAGTAGTAGTAGTAGTAGTACTATTAGTAGTAGTAGTAATAGTAGTAGTAGTAACTGCAGGAAGCATTCTCCATTCCTCCAAAACTGTCTGTTCTATAGGTGAGCACACCACACTTTCACGAGGACTCGCCCTCCTGATCAGGTCTGCTAGGCAAAGTTCCCAGTCAAGCCTCAAAGTGCAGGGACAGAGACAGTAACAGTCAAGCCTCAAAGTGCAGGGACAGAGACAGTAACAGTCAAGCCTCAAAGTGCAGGGACAGAGACAGTAACAGTCAAGCCTCAAAGTGCAGGGACAGAGACAGTAACAGTCAAGCCTCAAAGTGCAGGGACAGAGACAGTAACAGTCAAGCCTCAAAGTGCAGGGACAGAGACAGTAACAGTCAAGCCTCAAAGTGCAGGGACAGAGACAGTAACAGTCAAGCCTCAAAGTGCAGGGACAGAGACAGTAACAGTCGACCCAGGAATGAAGCCCAAGCTG